>JBBPNB010000148.1:0-34105 GCA_038090635.1 Rubroboletus satanas
ACGGAATCGACCGACAATGCAAGGACACGCTGGCCTTCGCTCGACCAAGTGCTCTGAAGCGCAGCGAGTTGTTCCTTCGCAGGGCCATCAATTGGCACAACAGAGCCGTCTGACCGCATGACTGTGCTGCAGGAGTTGAACAAGATGTCTGGAGCACCCTTGGCGAACATCCAGGTCCTGCTGTTCTTTTCGCTAACATCACCATCGACCACATCGTTGACCTCGATGACCGAGAGCATCCACTTGTTCTTGGAGTTGAACGGGATCTCAAATAGACGCCTGGAGTTATCCAAGAGCGAAGAGGTGTTGATGTCGAGACTAGGGACGGATAGTCCCTCAGAGAAGCGAAGAAGAGCAGTGTCGGTGGGATCTCCTTTGATGACACGCTCCGCCATTGGACGGTCGGCGGTAGCAGCATCAAACTTGGCGCCGTTGCAGAGTCTGGTGACCTTGTGCATGGCATCAAGGGCAGCGTATATGCGAGGGTCAGGGGCTTCCGCGACTTGCCCCTCAATCTCGTTGGCTTTCATGGAAACACCGAGGAACGCCAGGGACGCAACAGCCTAAAGGGAGAGTTAGCGAACAAGTCGCGTATGGACACTGGCACGACTTACCATCTTTCCTGCGGTCAGAGTACCAGTTTTGTCTGAGCACAAAACAGAAATGCAACCAAGTGTTTCGATAGTCGCCAAGTTTTTAACAAGGACGTTTCTCTTGGACATGCGACGTGCAATTACAGTCAAGGAAAGCGCAACACAGACAGGGAGACCCTGAGTGTGAGGAGATTGAGTATGTTGGCACACTATTCCAGATGAAGAGACTTACCTGAGGCACGAATGCTGTCAGACACCCAATAGAGTTGATAATGGCACCACTGATGGTGAGATATCCTGGGAAGTCCTTGCGAAGCCAAGCGCCGTACAAGATGAGCGAAAGGCAGAAGAGAGACAGAGCGACGGTCGAAATGACTTTAGTAAAGAACCAGATCTCTTTTTGGATGGTCGTCAATTTGAATTTTGTCTCCCCAGACATGCGGACCAACCGCCCCATGACAGTGCGATCACCGGTGGCGAATACCACACCATGGCAGTTGCCCTGCGTGACGAACGTCGAATTGAGAGCCAGGTTGCGTGTCTCAAGGGCATTTTCGGAAGTGGCATCGAGAGATCCTGGAATCATATCACTATCGTAGGGATTAACGATACCATCGCCTTGGGAGAAGCAGTCAAACCGACCTTTCACCGGTAAGAAGAGAGCGATCGAAGCGCAAATCAGAGGACATTTGGACGATCCTGAGATCGGCAGGCACACGATCACCAGTAGAGAGCACGATGATGTCCCCGACAACGATGTCATTTGCGGAGACGAGTTGTTGATTACCGTCCCGCATGACCGCAGCCTCTTCAGCAATGAGGGACTTGATGGACTTCATGATGCGGTTTGCGTTCCAGTCTACCAAAGCGTAAAAAGTCGCGGAAACGACGATGACGAGTAACTATGAGGGGCATGACGCTAAGAACTTGAAAAGGTGGGTTAGTAGAGGTGGGGCTTACGAGGAGAACAGCAACGCCGAGGTTAAAAACTTGCGGGGGGTTTCCCAGGGGCTTATAGGAGAGCTAGAAGGACATTCATTATTGACAGGAAGAGCGGCGGATGTGAATGGGGAGACGTACCACTGTGACGATGAACGCAATCCACATAAGGAAGTTGAAACCACCGAAGACGTAGTTGAGCGCCTTCAGCCAGTACTGGGTAGGAGGAGGGCTGATAATGTTTTTCCCATCCTTCAACCGGCGTTGGACCGCAGCAGACTCGAGACCGACTGCGGGACTGCACGAATAGCGAACATAGACATCGTCTACCGGGATAAGGTGAATATCGATGGCGGCAATGGCACCTGCAGGGTCTGCGGACTTGGACTTTTCTCCGAGGTTTTCATCGACTCGAATTGAAAGAGTGCGGTAGCTGTTGGCGTCGAAAGGTCAATGGAATTCGCGGATGTAGGATGGAGAGGAAGCACCCAATCTGTATTCCATGGCGTCCCTGGCCATCCGCCGATTTGCGGTGACTGGAGTCGCTAATAGACTTCTCCATGGTATTGGGCTTCGCTGTCGTGCGGTTCTGAGCTTTTATCTTGCCTATCTCCTCTGTGAAGATTGCGCTGGCCATTCAATCCAAATTGATTTTGTGCCACCAGACTGACACTGTGAGCTGATTTCGCCATTGACCTTGAGAGACTGCTCCGCCTGGACCATACTGCGCTGATTTTGCCATTCCCTCATCCCATCCCGTCATCAGGGCCGGTCGCTAAGGCCCCTACTCACCGTTAACTCTGATAAGACACTTATAATGTTAGTCCGCTCAACATTGTGACAGCATCGCCTGTCAGGGCCCGCCGCCGCCCAAGGCAGTACTGCGTCTGCCGGATAAGACTTTTACCAGTCCAAACGTTCACCGGTACCACCCACCCTTCTTTCTTGCTCCTTTGCGGTGGCAGCGGGGTGATGGATTGACCCTCCCACCGCCGTCAACGAGGGTCGGTCTGTGCCAAACCGGCGAACACACCTCGCCGTTCCATAGCACATATCCACCGCATGCCGCTATACGGCAGGCCCCAAGGCGTTCCGCTTGCGGCTAAGATAAAACGTCACTATGCCAACTCGTCTGGCATGTATCTCATAATGATAATCGTGAATCACCAAAGGAACAACCGGGTCGGAGTGAAAAGGAGGGCTTGGTAAACGGACAAGTTGGCTCGGGCCTAGCGAATGCTCCACAGCAGCCTTGATGGGAGTACCCCTCGGATGCACATATCCGAAGCCAAGAGCACGTTAGTCGCAAAATGGCATCATGAAGCGTTGTTCTCAACCGAGAAACCGAGTACCTTGCTCGTCGCCGAGCCAGCTCCCGCAGCTAAGCTGGACCTCAACGTCATAAAGCGATGGCACCCCATCTCGCTGGTCAAAGCAGACATTCTCCAAGTTTCCACAGCGGCAATCGCCAAATCATGAAACTACTCATCTGGCCTGATCCGTGCAACACCTCTTCAAGGCAAGCACATGCGATGTGTGGCTGCTCCTTGTGCGGACTGAACAACATAAAGTCGTGTGAGGCAGGCTGCGGATTCATGACCTGTTGAATTTGAGCGCCCCAAAATAATGTGTGCACACGCCTGCAATACACAGCAGAGATCACTCTGCTGTACATGGCAAGGGCGCGCATTCACGACAGTGTAAATTGTGCAAGTGGATGGCTGGGAGAACTAGAGTCAGCGGGAACAGAGGAGGAAAAAAAGGTTACCAGCGCATGGAGGGGGGGGTTGAGGGAGACAAGGGCTCAAGGGCACGCTCTCGTTATCTTTATGTTCGTATCGTTCCTCAGCACATACGGGGGCTGTACCATGGTGATTTGAAACACATCCGGCGATAAGACCCATTGAATTTCATACCCTGGAGTCCTACATATTTCAGCTGGGATCCCACGTCAGTCACGTTGTGGCATCTCGACTGACGGACCTCGCATACATAGCTTGATCAGACACCACAAGGCTGCCTTTCCCCAAGTATTTTAGAGACGCAACTTGGCGGCGCACGAGCGTGTACGCCTGTGCGGACTTTGAAACCTGGCCGGATGTTTTGTTTCTGTCTACAGGCACAGCCACACGAAACTGACACCTGATCGTTATCTAAGTTTTACATTTTTTGTTTGTGGATTCAAAAATACGCTCGCCGTCCTTGCGGGCACGACCAACCCATATGGCGAGTGGACAGTGTCAGCGCTTCAGCACCGACACGGAGAGCGAGTTTTTTTGAACCCAGTTACCTAGGGATTATCTCGGAACCAAGGCACGGGTGCGGAGCAAAGCTGTCAAAGTCAAATGCTTGGCCCTGTGGGAACAAGGCCATGTCACATCAAGCATCATATTGCGATCATCGACTCACGACGGCAACGAGGGAGGGAAGAAAGAAGATGGTCACCGTTGTTACTACTGTCTGCAGTCGGGTTGTGCCTTGGTGGGGCTTGCGTTTTTTGTCCGGACTTGGGGATCTATCCATGCTACAAGCAGTGTACTAATTCGTTGTACCACCTGGTTTCGCCTGTTCGCAGGAAATGCCCATGGACGAGCAAAAATACAGTACATACTCGCACGAGACCAATGATTATCTCTTCCTACCAAGCTAGTCTTTAACCCCTATGTCCGACCTAACCTCACACTGACCTCAAGACGCCGTCTGGAGCTTCGCTGGATGCTCCGACACATGGCGCTCGCAGCACAGTCCAACTCCGTCAAGTTCCCTCTGTATCCGCATAGACACGAGAGTTGACGTTGAGATAACAGAGTGGGCAATGAACTGATCGCGCATAGATAAAGTTTCGCAGGATTCACGTGACGACACGCGTCGCAATCAACAACACCAAATCGCCAACCCTAAAGTAAGACGCGCCTTGACTTCTTACAGTCATCATCCTATCAACAATGCCTCCCAAAACGACAGGTGGAAAGTCAAAGACAGGTGCACCCGATCAAGGTGGTGCCGTAGGTTCCGGCGCGACGACAGCACCGCGCACAATACAAACTCGAAGTCAAAAGGCCGGCCTTCAGGTATGTCTTATTCTATATCCGTCTCCCCTCCCCCCCCTTTTTTTTTGTTCGTGCATGCTCACGTATTCCAGTTCCCTGTTGGTCGTATCCATCGTTATCTGAAACAACGCACACAACATAACGTGCGGATCGGTGCGAAAGCTGCGGTATATACGAGTGCGATTCTAGAGTACCTCACGGCCGAAGTGCTAGAGCTGGCAGGTGCGTCGGACACACTTGCCGTTCTGCCTACAGTGCTGATATGGTTCTGGTGTTCAGGCAATGCATCAAAGGATCTTCGTGTGAAGCGTATAACGCCACGACACTTGCAACTGGCAATTCGTGGCGACGAGGAGCTTGATATCCTCGTACGCGCCACGATCGCAGGTGGTGGTGTTCTGCCGTTCATTCACAAGAGCCTCACAACCACCACGACCAAGAACAAGAAGCCCGAGGGTCAGTAAGCGAGGCTGGATGTCGGACAGACATTCCATTGGACAGTGTTGTTGGCCTGTCGGACGTGGATTAAAATTATTGAGTAGCTTCTCGACTGTTCTATTGGTTGCTTTGTAGTATGTCTTTTATGTTGTATGTCACAGCGCCTATGCCCGTCCCGAATTCGGGTCGTCGCTATATATCTGGAGGTGTTGGGGCTTGTTGGTGTCCATCTGGTTGGACCAAGCCAAGTTGCAAGCCTCTCAACCCGCGCAAGGGCATTCCCTGCTCGCCGAGAACACGACCTGGGTTTTCATCGCTTCGTGTATGGGGCGAACGTCTAAGACCCCAGTGGGATGCCATTGGCGCTCAGAACACAGGGCTATGAAACTTGATCTTGGTTGGTGATCGTTCCCATGGCATGTTTATGCCACCCCGGCACCTTGTAAATCAGCGAGCATTACAGTGTCGACATCTTTCCCTAAAGCAGGTGTCGTCGACATGTAGGGCATGACGGCGAATGTATGCAAGGGTACCGACGTCGCTTGATCGATTTAGGAGTCTTCTAGTGCGTGGTAGATCCGATCCACTGGTTTCCTATGTCCATTGCAATACTGACCGTCGCTAGTACTATACATTGTGGGCTACACATCTCAGGTTCGGTCAAGAACATATCTTGATCCCTGGAAGATAACCAAGCGGGGACCGGTTACTATCGAGCTCAGCTGCTAATTTACTACTAATGGTACTAACCTCGGGTGGTCACCAAGTTTGCATGACTGAAGGATGTCTCATCGCTGTGTATGCAAAAATCCTGGGCTAGCGGGCAATCATATCGACCATCAAACAATCAAACATTGGATCAAGATTACACCACATCGTACAAGTATGGTCGTCCGTATTGCTTAACTTTAGTCGTGAGCAGCGCGCGCACAACCCTCTGCGGCCGCCTTGCCCCCGGTCTCACGAAGTTCGCCCCTCTCGTGCAAATCTGGCTTGTGGGTGTACTTTCCAATCACCTGGCGAGATATCAGACGGGGCCAAACAACTACCAGCCGCAAAGCCCACCTTTTGCGTCTTGCCTACCATCTTGTCTCCTATACTGGCATGTCCTTCGGGCAAGTTTGGCTGACCGCCGATCGCGACGCCACCTAGAATGAATTAGTCCATCTCTCCACTTGAGCATATCAAGGAGAGGCGACCTTCGGGAACAGGGGTGACGCCCAGCGGACGTTCAGAGTTGAATGCATTCCTTCCCTGTACCTCTGGAGTGGCAGGTTGAGGAGCCAAGTGGCTGCCCCTGCTGGCCTGGGATGCAGGCCCTGCTGCGGTTCTCCCGGGTGCAGGGGGTGGTTGGGACGGGTCGTGGAGTTGCGGGGTGGGGTGGGGGACAGACATGGTGCTGAGTGAGCTGGTTCGGACTGGTCACTCGTATTTAACTGTGGTCGTTTGGGAGTGACGTCAGAAATGTACGATGTCATTCTTTGCGTCACATGTAAATCTCCTCGCTCAGTATGTCGTTTCCTAAATTGGCTCCCTCTCTAGTTTGGTGACCAGCCCCTCTAAAAGGGGTTGCACAAGGTAAACCAAAAACTAGTCTAGTATTCGAATCAGAGGGGGAGAAGCACTTTCGTATATGGTCGTTATGTAATACAACCTCATGCGGTTCCATCTTTGACCATGACGAGCAAGAAAGAAAAGCCGCTGCACTCGCTGATCGCTGGTACCACGGCGGGGGCTATCGAAGCGTATGTCGACAGTCTCGTCGAAAGTGTACTCGCTCAACGCGTTTAGCAAGTTTCGTGACCTATCCAACCGAATTCGTAAAGACACGCTCGCAGTTTGGTGGTCAGGTCCGTTCGTGCCTGTCTGTCTCCACGCTTGTCCTTACTGTACCAGCGAGAACCACCGCTGACAATCGTCCGCACGACCATCCGCGAGAAGGGCATCACTGGTCTCTATTCCGGTTGTTCGGCTCTTGTCGTTGGAAACGCCATCAAGGCCGGCGTGCGTTTCGTGAGCTATGACCACTTTAAGAGTATTTTGGCAGATTCAGAGGTCAGCAGCTCTCTCTCTTTCTATTTTGCCTTCTCACACCCCACAGGGCAAAGTCAGTGCGCCAAAAAGTCTCCTCGGTCAGTGCACCCCAGCGTCCACCTGTTCATCTGACTCATCGTGCGGTAAGCTGGCTTGGGTGCCGGCATGATGGAGGCTATCATTGCTGTCACCCCATCTGAAACGATCAAGTGCGTATCCTGCATTCGTTCCTCCTTTCCCGCCAATGCCCACCCTCTAGGACAAAAATCATCGACGATGCCAAGCGTCCGAATCCCCAATACCGTGGTCTTGTACACGGGACCATGTCCATCGTACGCCAAGAAGGTATCGCGGGCATATACCGCGGTCTGTTTCCCGTCGTACGTCCACTACCTCTACATACACCCTCCACAGCCTGGATCTCGTCCTAGATGATGCGACAAGGCGCCAATTCGGCAGTTCGCTTCACGACCTATACCACCCTCAAGCAGTTTGTTCAGTCGACCGCACGCCCGGGACAACAGCTTCCAAGCGGGATTACGTTTGCTATTGGTGCCATCGCGGGTCTCGTGACCGTATATGTCACGCAACCACTCGAGTACGTCTTTTGTGTCTTTTTCATGCTCAAACGTACGTTTGACGTGTGGGATAGTGTCATCAAGACGCGCATGCAGTCCCTCAGTGCTCCTCGCGAATATAAAAACTCGTTCCATTGTGGTTACCGCATTCTGACAGAGGAAGGCCTGCTTCGATTCTGGACCGGAACGACGCCGAGACTAGCGCGGCTGGTGGTGAGTAGTCTACCTGGACGTCGGTTCATGCGGAGAATGACTTTTCACCGCAGATGAGTGGTGGAATTGTCTTTACGATATACGAAAACGTCATCAGAGTTATTGGAGACAACACATAGAGTCTGTTCACTCGACGGTGGTATCGTACATCAACCATGGCTATCAATGCTCCTTCTTTCCATCCTTGTTGATCAATATCTTGGTCAGTGTCGTCAATTCTGCCCACTGACGTTCTTCCAGTTCTGTGAGCCCTTTACCGGAGGCTTCCGCTCTCTGGACCGCATCAACGAATTTCTCTGCTGCCTCTTTTGCCTGCGACAATGACGCACTGACAATATCTGGCACATATATTTCTGCTAGATGCGGATGAGACAGACGAGCGATCCACCATCTGAGCTGATTAGCCCGCAAGGTAGCCGGAGATGCATTGATGCTTACTTGGAATTCCAATAGTCTGGTTCACGTCTGTGTGCGATGCAATGGAGGTGGTCCGAGTACGGGTCACCCTCCCATGTTTGGGCAAGACTGTGGCAAGCATCAAAGTCGTCGTTGAGGAGGTGAAGGACTACGCGTTGCAGGGTGAGATGAAGGGTGTGCGTAGGGTCGATCGTGGGCTCACCTGCACGGACATTGAGGCTAGCGTTGAGCTGGTCGATTTCAGGGGTGAGGTCGGCACGCCAGACTTTGCTGGCGGTGAGCGGTGCAGGGGGTGACCTGGAGAGCAGGGTGGTGACGAGGGGGGAAGCGAGGAGGTCAGGCATGGTGGAGGTGGAGGTGGGAGCGAGCGCTCAGTCTTGCGAACGGCGTGACGAAATGATGGTTGCAGGTGATCATGTCGTCCATCGCGGAGTGCCAATATCCAAGCTAGACATTTGCTTTAAATCCCACATCGTCGTCGTCGTCGGGTGTAAGGATGAAATACGTGCTGCTACTCAGAGAGCCGGCAGAGGATGGACCGGATCGGTATGAGGTCGCGTTTGAGGCGAAGGGGTATGTACCACTGTCCGTCCCTGCGCTAGAGGCGGCGCTCGTCCACGTCGACGAGCTCAGAGACAGGATTGTCCGTGGGCCGGACGCGCAGGGTCTCTCCGGGGTGATCATGACGAGCAAGCGGGCCGTCGAGGCATGGTGCGAAGCCATCCGATCGATCCCGCCGCTGGCGGAGACGTCTCAAGGTGTGTAGTGCTTATCCGATGCTACGAATACACGACTTCACCGCGCTCTCTCATCTCAGCTGACTGGCGGACAGTCCCGTTTTACGTCGTCGGAGACGCAACGGCGGCAGCTGCATCCCAGATCCGTGCCGCGTTCCCGTCCATGGTACATCTTGCGCCTGCGGAGAACCAAGTTCGCGGGGGTGCAGAGGCGGGCTCGGCGGAGCGCCTGGGAGCGTTCATCTTGGCGGAGGGATGTCAGGGGCAGCGGATGCTCTATCTGACGAAGAGCAATAGTCTGGAGACGCTCCCCGGGGTGCTCTCCGCTGGGAAGGTTGCGCTGGAGGCGCTCGAGGTGTATCGCACGACGGAGTCGTCTACGTTCTGGGACGATTTGGGGGCTGCGTTGGAGAGGGCCCCGGTAGGCGAGTCGAATGCATGCGTGCCATGCTCACTGATCTGATCTCACTGGCAGATCCGACACACGGTGGAGAGTGGGGATGGGTGGTGCACTTTGCACCGTCTGCGGCGGTGTTTGTCACGCCGATATTGGGCGAGGTGTTTCGCGTTGACGCACTCAAAGTGGCCGTGATTGGCCCCACGACGGCGTCCTTTTTGCGGGACACGTTGAATGTGCGGGTGGACGTGGTCGCACCCAAGCCAACGCCAGACGCGCTCTGTAGCGCCGTCGTCGGCTTTGACAACGTCGCTTGAAGGATTTACGTTGTGACATTACAATAATTGGCATTTGGTCCCTTTGCGGCATTACATCCTCAGCTTGTGGCATTCCATTCCGCTTGACCCTCGCGTTTGCTTTCTTTTTTCTTTTCCGAGTCCAACTATTCGACACTCTTTTCTTTTCTTTTTGTCTCTTGTTCGCGCCTTTGGGGTGGTGGAGCCATACAACACACGTCTAGTCCAACAGCATGAGCACTCCTCTGGCGGGGCAGGAATACAGTGCCATCGCGTCCACGTCCAACTCGAATTTGCCAGTCCCGCCTAGTCCACGCGTCGGTCGTTCCAGGTCACCCTCCATCGCGAGTGCGAGTGACTATGTGGAGCGGGGCTCTCCGGGGTCACCCATGTTGAGCAGGTCGCCCAGTCCATCCCCGTACCTCGTGAGTGGGATTCGGTAGTGTTGGTGGTTGTGGTGTGCTGACGGTTGGGCGGGCGGTGGTGTGCAGAACTCGTTGTCTGACAAGGTGGGTCGCGTCGTATGGTCGTGGTGGTGGTGGTACTAAAAGAGACGGGACAGTACTCGCTCAAGCCGAATCCTGCCGATTGGGGTGCGACGGCGTTAACGATGGGGACGCCCGAGCAGGACGATTACCTACACAACCCGGACCCGAAGCGGGATTTGAAGAGTGACCAAGGCGGGACCATTTGTACCACCCGCGGACTTGCTAATCTAGGCTGTCTATTTGTCCTCGCCGCTGGTTGCATTACCCTCTTGTGAGTCCTCTTGCTCTGTCAATCGGCTGTATCGTGAAACGTGTGTTTGCAGTATAGGTATGCGTCGTGGTCTGCTTGTGTCCTCTCTCTGGATGTTGATCCTTTGGCAGGTTTTCCGCTTGCAAGTCATCTCTTGTCTCGCAAGCAGACGACACAGGGGGGGTTCAATCTGGGTGGTATCAACGCGACGGGCCAGCTCCCCCTCATACTTGGGAACCGCGGCCTCATCGACGTCGACACGCCCACGGAGTCCTACACTAAACAGTCGTACATGTCTGGCGACACGTGGGAGCTTGTCTTTTCGGACGAGTTCAACGTCGAAGGGCGGTCGTTTTATGCAGGTGACGACCCCTATTGGGAAGCGCCTAATCTCCACTATTGGGGAACGGTGAGTGCGGCAAGGGCGGTGGGGTGGTGGGATCAGTGGGCTGATGGTTGTCGCCGTGACAGGACGACTTGGAGTGGTACGATCCCGTGGCGGTGACGACCAAGAATGGGTCGTTGGCAATCACGCTGAGCAAGCAGGATCCGGCGACGAATCACAACTTGACGTACCGGTCGGGCATGGTAAGTGATATACCTGTCGCAGTCGCGTTTCGTCCATGCTGATCGACCGTGGTGCATATATGCTGTAGATTCAGTCATGGTAAGTCTTGTGATTTGACGCTGATTTGGAGTTGAGCGGTGTGATAATAGGAACAAGTTTTGTTTTACGGGCGGATTAATTGAGAGTATGTATGCTCAATTCAAGCGGGCTTGTGACTGACGTGTCGCTAGCTTCTGTCACCCTGCCGGGGTCAAACAACGTCCAGTGCGTGCGTGACACTTTTCTTGTGATGGTGT
Organism: Rubroboletus satanas; assembly: GCA_038090635.1. Lineage (NCBI taxonomy): Eukaryota > Fungi > Basidiomycota > Agaricomycetes > Boletales > Boletaceae > Rubroboletus > Rubroboletus satanas. Next base: position 11,295 of record JBBPNB010000148.1, read on the forward strand.
GCTGACCCATGTGATTAGTGGTTTGTGGCCCGCCGTGTGAGTGCTGATCGCGTGTGATTGGACCGTGTCTAATCACCTTGGAAAAGATGGACGATGGGGAATCTGGGACGAGCCGGCTTTGGTGCGAGTTTGGAGGGTTTGGTAGGTCATTCCCGAGCTTCTGTGCGAGGTTTTCGACATATCTGTCCAGTGGCCATACTCGTATGACAGTTGTGACGTGGGCGCATTGCCGAACCAGACGTACCCGGGCCAGAACTTGCCTTTGGCTGCTACTCAGAACGGGGATCCTGCGTACGGTGGTGTCTTGGTAGACCATCTTGTTCGCTCCCTCGTCGTCTTTGTCTAACACGCGACGCGCAGTCTTACCTTCCGGGCCAGCGGTTGTCTGCGTGTACATGTCCTGGCGAATCCCATCCAGGTCCTGTCCGCAGTGACGGTAGTTATGTAGGCCGATCGGCACCTGAAATCGATATTTTCGAAGCGACTGTGGATAATGGTATCGGCAAGGTCTGGCGCATGTTGTTGTTGGTTTCGTCTCTCTGACGATGGGTTCCTCGAAGGTGTCTCAATCTGCCCAATGGGCGCCATTTAATGTATGGAACACGCTTTGTTGCACTTTCTCGCGGCGCGGTGATTGATGATGTGATGCAGGCTGCGTATCAATTTCTCAACACGTCGAACAACTTTGCCATCTACGATCCGAACATTACAGTGATCAATTCCTACATTGGCGGTGCGTACAGCGCACGGTGGACGATATAGTGCTGACTTTGGGCAGGGGCGTATCAACAAACTACGAGTGGCTTGAGCGTCACCAATCAAGACTGCTACGAGCTGGATAAAGCGTGTTACAGCGTGTATGGCTTCGAGTACCTCCCCGGGTTCGACAATGCGTACATTACGTGGATCAGCGATGACAAGCGTGTCTGGACGGTGATGTCAGGTGGATTAGGAGCAGATCCGCTCACGGAAATAAGCGCGCGGCCTGTTCCTGAAGAGCCAATGGTAGTCTTTCCTTGTTGTTCTCCTTTGCACCGAGAACGCATGTCAACGTTGACGGTTTTCCGCCGTAGTATATCATCGCCAATCTTGGGTTCTCGACAAATTTTGGTGGGATCGACTTTACGGACATTCAGCTGCCTGCGACGATGATGATCGATTACATTCGGGTGTATCAGCCTTCGAACGCGAAGAATATTGGATGTGATCCACCCGAGTTCCCCACTGCTGCTTATATTGACGCGTGCGTCTCTCTTCCTCTTCTTCATGGATGAGACAGGTCGAATTGACGCGGTGGTGACAGGTACAAGGAAGCATATACCAACTTCAACCTGACCGGCTGGGGATCCCCGCAATATAATCAGACGGTACCCAAGAACAGGTTGTTGAATGGCGGATGTTGACCGGTCCATTCGTGAGGTGGTTATGATCTCACTCTCGATTTGTCTTTTTTCATTCGGGGCGGACACGCTGGCACATACCATGGCACGAACACACGACACACAACACACGCGGGAAGAGGGGGTGATTTTCATCACGTGATATGTCGCGTGATGTGGTCAGCCGCTGGAGGCGCGTGGGGATGTTATTAGGATCTCCCTCACACACAGATTTAACTTAGAATCTTGTCTAATCGTCTTTTTATTGTACACAACCTACATATTCATTCCACATTCTTTCTCTCGACATCACGCAAAAAACGGAGACGTGCGTTATGCCTGCGGGTCTACGAGCACACATGTCGCGCAGGATGGCGTCGTCGTCGTCGAGGCCGTATGACCGCCCCTCGCCAACCGCCAGTCCCGCGCAGCCGGAAAACCTGCTGGCCTATCCCCACCTCTCTCGAAGCCTGCCACCTGCTTCGCCCATCCAAGACCCAAATACAAATCCAGACCCAGAACGAGACCCAGATACCCCACCAGACCACCCAGGTCTACCCACCTACGCCGACTACAAACGGATCGAAGCCGACTACCTACACAGTCTGAGCCCGCGCAAACGCGACAAGGCACTCATCACGCAAGCCATGTTTGACAAGATCTGGGACGTATTGCACCAACCCGAGGCGTGTACGATCGAGACGCCGCAGTTTCGGTTTTGGGTGCGCAAGATGTTTTTGTTGAGTCTGCCGATGTGTGTCGGGGATGGAGGATGGGGTACGGTGCGCGCCATGGGGACCGGGGTAGGAACTTTGTACCCAGACATGGCCTCGGAGTCGGACGCAGAAGAGACGGACCTCGAACTCGAACGGGCGATGGGAATTATTCAAGCGGACACGTCCACCGAGATATTCAGCGCCGTCGTCCTGCACGAAAACAGGCCCGTAGCGATCAGGGAACAGCTTTACGATCTGTTTTGTTACTGTCACGTCCGCGCGGGGCACGGGGGGCGGGACAAGACGTGTGCGGTGATCCGGCAGCACTATTCGTGGGTGCCCAAGGAGCTGACGGCGCAGTTCGTCAAGGCGTGTCCGACGTGTGCGTTGAAGCGGAGTGGGCATGGGCATGGGGGTGGAGTGGGGGTGGACATGGGGGTGCTGGTACAGAAACGGGTGGTCGGGCAGAGGGAGAGGAGGGTACATGGGAAACCCTCAGGGGCTGAAGGGATGCCCGTGGTCCCCTCGTCCCTGGGTAGCATCGGGTGGCCTACGACGGGGGGTCCACTTGATCCGGCGAACCCTGAGCCGTGCGGCATGCTCGAGCGGGAACGGGCGTGGCTTCGTGAACGCGAGGATGCCAGGATCATCGACCCGTCGAGCCTTCCTGTGTCCCCTGCCGGTGCGAGTGGTTCGAGGACGCGGTCCGTTTCGAGCCAAGTTCCCCTCGAGAGCTGCTTACCGAGCGGATGGAGCGGTGTTCTCCGGGCCATGACGGCAGACGCGTCTTCCTTCCATCTGTGCGATACCACGAACCGCTCCGTAATGGGAACCACCAGCTTCCTCCAGCCGTTTGCGGTGCACGAAAACAACAGGACCCGGACTTGGAATGACCGGGAGCCTGAGGCAAAACGCAGCCCGACGAGAACTTCGGGACTTCCATCCCTCGCAAGCGCGTTGTCGAACGAATCCCTCGACGAGAACGTCAACCTGACTGGACTCGGACCAGAACCCGTTGGCGAGTGTCTACCACCCGTGCTGAGGCCGTTGCGGCTGTCAGGTCCCATCCTGTCTGATACGGAGTCGGACTTGGTTCCGCCACCGTCCGAGTCCTATCTCTTCCAGATCGATCCGGTCTTGCTCTCGTTCAACTACCCGGGATTGAGCCTGTCCGAGTCGGACTCCGCGATGCCCCTTGGGCTGTCGAGCACCGCCAGTGACCTGGTGTCCTCGGAGGTGCTCGGAGGCAAAGGTCACAGGCCCAGTCATCCGACTCGAGATGGCATATGCCACGTCGTGCCCAACTTGGCCACCGATGTCTGTCGTCTCCCGCGCTGTGTCCCCTCGGACTGTATCGACGTGGCGCGTTTGAATACGCCTCTGAATCGATCGATGGACCCATCCGACGACGCCAGCCTTGAGCGCGACGGCGCGACTTTGGATGCGTATCCTACTCGAGCGAAGCTGGCGCGGAGTAGTCGTCGTCGTCGTCGTTCCGAGACGCAGCGTCAACGTGGATCACACTCTCGGTACAGCCCTCGTCGCGACGATGGTCCACTCGCCATGCACTATCGTTGCTCGGCGGACGAGGTGGGACAGGAACTCGATGGAACGCTTTCCTTTTCTATCATGACGGACGCATGATCTAGGTTTACATGGTACTCTTCCGGACCGATGAGGTGAGGCGCGAGGACGCTCACCGCGAAAACGGGCGGACCTCAAGGATTTCTCTCTTTTCTTCGATTTCAATGGATGTAAACACATTATGGACATTATATTTCACAAACGACAGTTGGAATATGTACGATCATGATCATCATTCCTTGCGGGTAAAAAGAAGAACCAGTCCGAGTGACGACAGTACGTTACAGAACATATAAGGTTGAATGGAGATTTTTGTCATATAATGGTGATGAATGGATACGGGAGCAAAAGAAAAAAAAACGTGAACTCTGGATGTTGAGAAGACGGCGGACGGAAAACGACGTCATTTGCGGACAGGGGAGAACAACCAATGAGAACAGCAAGTGGCACAAAATGTGTCAAGTCGACCGAGTAAAGACCTAGAGCAGGGTAAGACATAAACAGCGGAATAGAAGATGGTGAAAAAACGTGGCGAAAAGATTACAAGCGTGGGGTAGGGTATGAAGGAAAATCGTGAGTGCGACCGTGATCACCAACGACACGAGAACGGAACAGCGTGACAGCCTAAGATAGAGGTACCTGCCAATACCTTAACTCTGAAGATCTGCCCTCCTGGTAAAAGGCAGCGTCAGCGTGTACAGTACGAGATAGAACGACAAGCGTACGCACTCTCTGATGGTGTCGTACAAGAACTTGTAGCTTCGTAGGTTGCCTTTCAAACGACGGATATCGAGACTATAGGTATCTTTAAGGCGATCTATCCGCGTGAGCTCAATCGAAAAGCGGACTTCATCCCCTGCGTCCTGGGTAGTATCACCGTAAACGGGTTCTCCAACACCGGACGGGGTGGGTTCTACAGGCGAAGACGCAGTTGCAGGGTTCTCGTCATCCAGGGACAACGAAGGGTGCGAGGAGGCCACCCCAGAAACCTGAGATGACTGCCTTCGCATAAGGAGACCTTTAAGCATGCCTCCAGGGGAGGGATGAGATGGAACAGGAAGACCACGTTTGTCAACCTACAACCCTCATCATCAGCAACTCCAAAACGACAGGCGGAGCAAGGACTTACGCCATTAGACGCTGCTGATCCAACCATCGTGAACGCGGCCAGCCCACTCCCACTTCCGACTGTGCTAAAGCCCAACCCGACTGCCCCACCACTCTTTCGCCTCTTTGCGCGGACGCATCTATACTTGTAGTCGCTTTCGGCCTTGATGTCCATACCCATTTCCTCCAAAACTTTGCAAACATGTTTGATAACTTCTGGAGGTGGTCGGGTGGTGATCGTAGTTTGATCAACAGCACCATGATGGATGCGCAAGACGTCCTTGGTAGGGGTAGAAGCATTGAACTTCCATCCAGCCCTGGAGAACGAGAACGAGGTGTCCCCAGGGCCAGCGGATCGACCCTGAGCTCCACTTCTGTCCATCTCCGTCTTGGAACTCGGCGTTGGAATCTGCGAACGCGACGAGAGATTCGTGGCAGCCCGCACGCCCCCAAGATCAGGGGACTCCTCTCCATCGGGCTTAACGTTACTTCTTCTCCTGAACCACTGCATAACATTGCGAGCTTTGGTCGTCGATGCGGGCATATCGTGGGTTTGATGTCCGTCCTTCGCCACGCTGGGGAATACAGTACCACGACCGGCCTGAGAAGGAGAAGCGGTGGAAGACGGTGGCAATTGCTTCTCAAGATCGCGGTTGTCCTTGCCGGGGCTCTCACCAACGGGAGTCTTGCCTTTCCGCGACTTGATGGTGCGGCTGAAGGGCTCGACCATGACTGTGAGAGTGTTCCTCCTGTTTTTCTTGGCGGAGTCAGTCGAACTGGGTGAGACAGGACTCAGAAGAGCGTTCTTGGGAGTGTCATTGGTGCTTGGAACCGCCGACGGTGCCCTCTTCTCCTCCGCCACGGGCGTACCAGGAACCGAGATTTCAGATGGGACACGGGACCGCGTGCCGTTGACAGCGGATTGATCGCCGTTGGTACCGAATATCTTGCCGAGCCCAAATTTGTCCACCGACAAGCCTTTGCGGTGACGGCTTGACCCAGAACCCGAGGAGCCAGTAGCAGTGTTGACGGACTTGGAAGATCTGTCCTCCGCATTTGTGGTCGGAGAGGGACTGGCTGGAGAGATAGAAACCGATGGTGTCTGGGGCTGGTTCTCGCGCAGCGCGGCAGAAGGTGTGAGGTGTGTAGTATCGACACGGGCAGGAGTAGGAGTAGATGGAGCAGGAGGAAGCGGTTTTGGTGTAGACGTCTCGGCATCGGTAGAGGGTGCCGCAGAGAACTTCTCTCCCGGCACACGGGGGGTGGTATGAGATCCGGACACCATACGTTCGCGAGGTTCAACGCCCCGCTTGGAACTGGGACGAGCAGAAGATGAGTCTGCTCTCGAGGATTTGCCATGGCTGGACCCGGCGGCCTGCTCCTGGGGGTGAGGATCGCCAGGGTACTCCACTTGGATGGTGTGCCGGAAACCGCCGGTAGCTTTCTTTTTTCCGGTATCTGTAGGGGATTTTGCAGAACCATTGGGAGGGTAGGAGTCGATATCTTGGATATTAGGAGTGAGAGAGAGTCCTTCATCCGGTGATGAGATTGTGACAGGAATATTGACAGTACTTGAAGGTGCAAACGGATCGTCATCAGGACCCATAGACGTAGCGGGGGTGACAGCAAGAGAAACAGCATTACGAGAGTGAGGTGCAGGAGGGGATGATGATGAGTATATCGACTGGTCGATGGACGTCTCATAGAGGTATTCTGGTTGACCACCAGGTAAATTGTCTCTATAGGAGTGGCTCCTTGGATTCGTAGAAGAAGTGGTGACATTAAGCATGCCATCGACACGAGCACTTTGGGTACGCGCGACTCTGCTGGGCTCTGACTGAGCTGCAGCTGCTTGGCGCATCTGTCTCTGATAAGCCAGTCGCTTCATCTGGTGTTGTTCCATAGCGGCGCGTTCAAGATCGTCGATGCCCTTGGAGAAGTTGTGCGCGTAGGCCGACAGCCAGGGGTGTACCATGATCGACCGTAGATCTGCACGACGTGTAGGATCTGGGACGAGCATCGTGGACAGGAGGTCTCTGGCTTCCACGGAAACATATTCGGGGAAGGACAGGGGGGTATTAACAATATACTTGTACAGGAGATTGATGTTATCGCCATCGGGGTTAGCAGGGTCGTCGTCAAAGGGGAGATAGCCTGCAAGCATGGCATATAGAATGACGCCGCAGGACCAGATATCGACAGCGGAACCGACGTAAAGGCCTTCAGAGATGACTAGCTCCGGTGCAGCATAGCAGGGAGAACCACAGCTGGTCTGCATGAGATCGTCGGCACGATGTTCGAAACGGTTAGCGAATCCGAAATCTGTGATTATGACGTTACGATTCCGATCGAGGAGTAAGTTTTCGAGTTTGAGATCACGATGAACGATTTTCTTTTGATGAATGTACCAGACACCAGAGATGAGCTGAGAAAAGAGTTTTGCAGCATCTTTCTCCTTGAGATAGCGGTGGGCCAAGATGTGGTCAAAGAGCTCGCCACCCGAGGCGTACTCGAGAATTATGCCAATGTACTTGTCTGTTTCGATGACATCGTAAAGGCGGACGATATTCGGATGCTTCAAGGTCTAAGGGCGAGTGAGTATCAAGACCATCGTGGGCAATAGATGCATACCCGAAGAACCTCGATCTCGCGCTCGACCTTTGACATTCGTACGGAACTGTCGATGTTGCCCCGGCGAATCAATTTTACAGCGACTTCTTCACCCCATTGACTGTGCAAGCCGAGTTTGACCTTGCCGAACTCGCCCTCTCCCACCGTCTGCAAGAGTAGGTAGGGACCAAATTTGGGGATGGTCCTGCGGGGATGTGCGGCGGCGTAGGCCACAGCAGCTGGGTGGGAGTACACGTCACGAAATCCAGGTTGATCGTCGGCTGTTTGCTGTTGATGCTGAGGGGAGACGACCTGGTGAGAGGCCCTTTGTCTTCTGGATGAAGATTGATGATTCGCGACGGGCGATGGTTGGGCTGAGACGGAGACAGGACGAGAAGCACCATGTTGTCGCGAAGAGCCCGAGTAGGAGGGGTCTGGGATTTGGAGACTGCTCATTGGAGCTGGAAGGAAGGGGCTCAGTACTTCGGGAAGAAGGGGGAGGAGACGCTTATAGACAGAAAACAAACGCGCGGGGGTGGGATTCGTTGAGCTGGATGGCGAGAGAGAACGCAAACGGAGGGACTGTCACTCACGGATTTCGACTGACGACGACAGCCAGAGCCGATGGCAGTTGGGAGGAGAAAAGCACGCTCAGGGATGCAAAACGCCAACCTGACAAAGGAGCAAACGTGCGAATTGATACGGCACTTTATTTCCTTCCGCTCCCGCTACAACAATTCAATGGAACGACAGCTGAACTCTGTTCGTTCCCTCGCCCGCCACCGCTCGACTGCCAAGGTCGAACGAGAACGCTTCCGACCGTCGAGCCCTTGAGCAGTGGCGGGCGGGCGGTCTTTCAAATTTCAAGTTCCGAAGCGATAACTCGGTCTCGGCCCGAGATCGCTCGACATGCGCATGTTTCATTATTCGACCTCTGCTAAACACTCAGCTCCGTCTTCCCAGCTGCCAAAACCGCTTCTTCCACCTCCTCGTCCGCCAGAGCCGGTGACACCCACTCCTTCATAAACTTGTCCACCTGTTCCGCTGCCCTCCCGATGAACGTTTGTGGGTCCAGCAACCCATCTAGTTCCCCTTGGATAGGATCAAAGTAAGCATCCCCTCGGACACGTTCAATAAGATCGTTCTCCCGTCCCAGGTGTTTGACCTGGTGCGCAGCCTCGTGGGAGAGGACCTATTCAGGCAAGAACGTATTGATGGTTATGCATCACATCACCCGTGACAGCGCAAGTCGGCTCACTCTGATCTTCTCATGTGCTTCCTGCCTATCACCACCCCGTTTAACGATAGCCATAATCAGGTTCTCCGTTGCCATGAACGGAAGCTCTTGAGAAATCCGGCGAGCGATAACCTTGGGATACACTACCAGCCCTTCAGACACATTTCGCAGAGTCGAGAGGACAATGTCTGCAGTCAGGAATGCTTCCGGCAGTGTCACTCGACGATTCGCACTATGTTTGTGTCAGTCATACGGCGATGAATCTCTCTCTCGTGAACAAAAATAACCTGTCATCCAAAGTCCGCTCAAACCACTGCACACTGGATGTCATCAGCGCATTCTGGTGCAATACCATCAGGTGCCGTGACAAGCTGCACACACGCTCAGACCGCATTGGGTTCCGCTTGTAGGCCATTGCGGAGGAACCTATCTGAGTCGATTCAAACGGCTCCTCGACTTCCTGTAATTACCCCCATGTCAATAGTGTTCAATGCCATCGATCCAGTAAGGAAATACACCGACTTTGAGATTAGCCAGCAACCTCAAGTCAGTCGCAAGTTTGTGCGCCGTAGCACCGAGCGACGCGAGAGGCGCCAAGACATTGACATCGATCTTGCGCGAGTAGGTCTGTGAGGTGACAGGATACGCATATTCAAACCCGTTGAGCTTCGTCACAAGGCGATCCAGTTCCTCTACTTTGTCGTGATCTCCGTCAAACAATGCTAGGAAGCTCGCTTGCGTCCCGGTTGTCCCCTTTACACCACGGAATCCGAGGTCATCCCGTGCACGCCTGATATTCCGTAGATCCCATAAAAGCTCCTGAAGTACCAGGTAAGTCGTTCTTCTCATGACAAGATCGTAAAATAGACATCACTTGAATCCAGAGAGTCGCGCGTTTCCCAACCGTAGTGAGCTGTGCAGGCTGGAAGTGCGTAAAACCCAGAGTCGGAAGGTCCTTATATTGGACCGCAAACGCCGAGAGGCGCGAGATTAGAACGGCGAGAGACTTTAGGAGATAGCCAAGTCCTGTTCGGATGAAGATCAAATCCGCGTTACTGATCCGGATTCAACTGGTGAGTCACATCCACCAAAGTAGCTACACGCACTCTGTCACATAACAGGAGGTGGCGCCCAAACTGCAAAAAACACACGTGCATAAATACCAACGTGGAGTGGCGAAACAGGAAGATAAACTGTACTGGATGATGCCTGCCGCAGCGGGGGCAACCTGACCAAAGGTATGAACATGTGCCATAACATCGTGACGACGTTTTTTCTCTTCTTTCGCCGCAATGTCAAATTGTTCCGGAGTTAGATCCTACCTTACCAAGCTCAGAGTGTGTACGGAGAATCTAGAAGGAGTTTCATACGAGATTCTCCTTCATCTGCTCGAGAGCTTCGTTGCTGATCGGAAGCCCGAGCTGCTTTTCTGCGATGGCGAGGTTAAGCCATAATTCTCTCCATGTTTTGAAACGTTTCTAGAACCATCGAAAGTTGCAGATCATGAACGTTTCCATCAGTTCTACGACACGCACCGCTGAGGAAAACAGATAGGACATTTCTTTGCTGGCATATCGACTGTTCCACCGATTGAACTCTGATGGCTGTGATAATATACACCAGAATCTCTGACCTCGAAAGCGGTGTCTGATAGGTTTCAAAGGCCTCCATGCCGCTAATAGTGTTGTAGAGGATTGAGATGAAAACACCGAGTTCGATTCTGATCGGGTTTCGGAAGGAGTACCTACAGAGATCCGAAAATCTCCCCTATCTGACCCGCACAATAAGACCAAATATGTCGCTTCCGTGCCGCTAACTTCCGAGTGAAAATACCTTACGTAATGCTACGTTCACCACTACTGGTGATCATAACAGACTGAGTCGTGACAAGTCTAACCAGAGCGCGGTGATCAGGGCGTTGCCAATATTGAGTGCAAGTATGGATTCGGAATCGGAGCGACACGAGAGCGCGACGTGCATACAAATCGCCCGAGTTTTAGGGGGGCTTCCAAATTTGTAGCGACACGCTTAGTCATAGAGTATCCGCTCACAACTTTGTTCACCTTTGGCAAGTCGTTCCCTTGCAGCCCCCGGTCTCCTTGGAGGGAGATAACTCAAGATATCTCGTGAAGCAAAAAGACAATATAAATTACCCACCGACTTCTCTCTCTGCTGTGCATGTACGCCACAACGCGGTCAAAGGTAACGTGCTTCGTGTTCCTTGGTTTGTAGGACAAACTAGCCGCAGCTTCGAAGAACTGGTCTAGGTTAGCAATATACGCCGACCGGGGCGTCATTGTCCTTAACAAACCGCCATATCTCGTCTGCCAAGGGTCCGAGGTACAAGACGGTGAAGTGGGTGCAACACAGGTTGGCACGTGACGCCCTTGGTTAAATTTAAATTCATACACAGGACCAAAAGCCTAGAGAGAGAAATGTGGATAAATTTAATGATCTGCTGTCAGGCGAGTGCTTATCGTCTCGTGATTGACTCAGCCGCCATGAACTTTCCATTCTAGATCTGAAGGACCACTTTCATTTGGATAAAGTACCTCACGCCGTTCATCGCCTGGACAAGGTTCGTGGCATGCATGTCTGCATCTCGACGACATCGGCGTAATCCCAATCTGTAGTCTACTACTGGAGCGCTCGTGCTTGCCAAGAACCTTACTGCCGCGAGACAGTTGTCGCAGCAGTTTCATAACAGAACTATCGGGAAGACCTATCTGGCGTTGGTGAGGGGAGGCGAAAAGTCTTTTCAAGCGCGGAGCGGTGAAATCAGGGACCCTCTCGAGACTGACGGTGGGCACGTATCTATTAGCCAGAGTTGCAAGGCAAAGTTCGCAGCCACAGATTGGGAGCTTGTGGCCTCTTCCGTTGGTATTCTTCACCCTTACTCCACTTCATATCAGCTCAAACACGTGGTTAGCCCAAGGCACCCCTGTCTCTACTCAAACTCACGCTCCACACCGGGTTAAAGCACCAACTTCGTGTTCACCTCGCCCATTCATTACATGGTAAGCCGCTCCACTTGTATGTTCTTGGCGCCAATGGCCATAATACTGACATGATATCCAAGCACCTATTCTTGGTGATCCTGTGTACTCTCGTAGCCCAATTTCCGAGAAAATTGCCCGCACTATCAGAGTTCCCGAAAACAGGATGTTTCTGCATGCCTCCCGTTTGTGCTTTTCCGTAAGCCTGACTCCTATCATCCCTATCATGTTTGTCCATCACGTCCGCTGAGTTGCTTCGTTTCCTTCTAGCGATTTAGGAAAACAGGACCTGACAGACACTTTCGACTTGAGGTGGCAGCAGCACTTCCGAGCGATTTTGTGACGCTCTGCAAGGATGCAGGTATCCCGTTGGATAAATGGGACATAACCGGTGGGCTATTCGTCGACGCTGAACCCGCTGGTCATGAAATACCAGACCTCGACGGAAAGTGGCTAAAGCCTAGCCATCACACGACTCGTTGACCCGTGGGGATAAGGACGTTCCAACAATGTAGATGTCCGGTGATTGGCACGGAATCTGGTTGCTTTTCAGGTTCAGGAACTCGGGCAAGGTACCAGACAACATGTTTTCGTTTCCATTGACTTCTTGGCTCATTCCGTGCTATGTATAGTAGTTATGTTAAGTACTGCTGCCACTGAACCTTGTCAGACAAGGTTCTAGCCCCGCTATACTCTCAACGGGACTCCCTCGTGTTTACATCGTTGTTGGTACTAAGCTACGTACAGTATCAACAAAATATTGTCATGAAGGCAAAGACCTGGTTGCCATCAGGTTCGCATCAAACCGCGTGTCCCTGTGACGGTCGTCGCAGGGGCTAGATGTATATCAGAGGCGATGGAAAGAGTACGAAGAAATCAATAAGTATGGCAAGTCAGAGTCACAATGGCTACATCGACCGGCAACGCCGCCCCGTCGAGATGAATGGGTGTATCGGTGCCTCTCCACGACCTTTCATTGGAACGTCGCAGCGCGCACCGGTGGATGGTGGCCGGGCGGAGCTTGAGTTGGTCCCGAGAGTTGAACCTGCCCTTCCTGTTGGGCTTTGAGCAGATTACCGACGCCAACGGCTATAGCGCCAACAGCTTGGGCGACACCGGAAGCCAAGACTGTGCCACCGCTGATGGCGGGTATGGCCGGCAACGTTCCCGCAGTAATGAGCACGGCACTGAGTGTCGTCATCGCTCTGGGGTGCTCTGCAGTGAGGAAATTGAGTGCGTGACACGCATTGAGCAACCAGGTCGGCACGTTGGATACAGTAGTGACACCTAAAAAAGTGGGCGAATTTCCTGTCATCAACGACAAACCTAGAACGGGTGACGATCGCATGGACGTACCCTGGTTTTCTGGAGTTGGTTGTATCGCAACAGGGAGCGATGGCAAGGGTTGCACTGGCGCCGATATGAAGGCCGACGTCGTAACCGCGGGGCCCATGGTGTTGGAACGCTGCGGTGGGTGACGGGATTTGAAAGCGGATGTTGCAGCATGGATCGCAGTCTCGGAGAGTGCCTTGACGGGGTTCGGACGAGGGTCCTTGGGTGGAGGCACGGGCGCAGGCGCAGGTGGCGTCTCCACCTTCGTCACCTCGACCAATTCAGTCTCCTTTGCGTTCTTGTCTTTCAAGGTCTTCCAGCGTGTTAGCCAGCTCCCCGATGATCTACGCTCCACAGTCACTGAGGTGGTCGCAGTGACTTCAATGTGCCCTAAACATGAGGTTAGTGGACTTATCTCTCGGTGTCACGGCCCCGGAAAATGCTGCGTACATCCCATATTCTTCATCGCGATTCTGAACTTCTTCCAGCTCCAACGATACTTGCCGCCGTTTATCTGAGCCATGACGTTCTTCAATTCCGTAAGGCGAGTTTTCGCCTTTGGGCCCATATAATTTTGAGCGACTTTGTGCCAGTACTCTTCTGGCACCTTGCGCTCGACACAACCCGACTTGATTTGGTCAAGCCACTCGTCGATGGGCATGTCTTTCTTGGGTTCTCCATAAAACATGGGCGGGTTAGCCCAGGATTCGAAGATAGGGTTGAGGTCGAATTCCTTGATCTTGAATGCCTCGAGCATCGTGAGTCAACGGACGGGGGAGAAAATAGAAAGAACTCGAGCGGTAGGGAAACGGATCGTTGCTCGACGTTCTGAAAGCGGAGGGTTTATAAGGGATCGCGTGCCGACCTTGCGGCTTCATGCCATGGCTTCTTCCGGGGAAACAATGCGAGCTGAGTGGATGCAGGACCCCTGAGAACCCTGCATGGTCCACACTCGGGATAGACATTTGAACCGTGTCTACACGTTGTCAGTAGGGTGGGGTGATAGATGCACAGCTCCACGTGTTGCGGGGGGGTTGCGGATGATGGATTTCGGTAGACACACTTACCAAAGTGGTCACAGCACAATGGGTTGGTGAGGTCTCAAGGCGAGTACTCCTATCATACGAGTGTGTTTTACAATAGAAGAGGGACGAGCTGTGGAGCAACGTCAAACACGAAATATGGTCAGAAGATACTTCTTACACGTGTCTCCGAGCTTCTAGGAAAGGTCCTATCCCCATATCACTAGAGACAATTTGGCGTCCACTGCGGTCCACAGTCGAAGGAGGGTCGACCCGGGGTCTCATTGATGCATGCACGAAACGATTCGGACGATCGGGAATATCGACATTCTAGAACCCGGAAAGCGTGAATGTGAGTGGGAAGGATAACATGAGGCCGGAAGCACGGCATTGTACTACAGAGTAACCGAATTGGGGCGTTAGCCACCAATCAGCGGTGGAATGTGATGCGAGGTCAACGCGTTCACTTTGCGACGGGCCTTTGCATGCGCTCACCTAGACCCAGATGCTGATGGCGGCCTCTCTTCCAAGACATTCTGGCCGACCTCCAGAAGATTCCGATTGGCCGTCATGTCCTTACATAAAGATGACCAAGCATCACCCTTCATTTTAATGAAATGCCAAGGGTGCTGGTGAATTAGGGTTCAGTGTAATCTCAGCCACTAATTTGGGTGGCTAGTCCGTAAATATTTGTCAGCCTCACCATGTCTAAGGGAACCTTATGAGCAAACGTACCAGGCCCATCAAGCGCACCGAACGCCACGCAGCCTGGTACCATCACACAGCTCTTGCGCTTCAATTTGATGCGGTCGCTCCTCTTCGTAGTTCGAGGGATGATGCTTGACGTACTAAAGTTGGTATTGCCGTTGATAGTGGTGTGAACGACTCGGAGAGACTGAACTGAATAACCTTCTGATCATCGGTTAGAAGTCGTTCGTGCGCAGTAAGCGGGATAACCTGCGACCTGAGGTGAACACTTGAAGGAATTCTCGAAGACCGCCATGGATGGCAACGGTAATCGGCAGCATTAACAAGTAGCTGCACAGCAACTTGAACGAACCCTGCAGAGACACCGCTCTGACCCACCCGTTCTCAACCAGAGATGAGACGTGTCTGTCGCAATATTCGCTTAAAAACGTTTTTCAGCTAAGTAGCATGGCAGGGGTTAGACGTCCTCTGACGGTCCGTGTTACAGCTGACGGCAATCTGAGTTATTGCTTTGACCAATGACGCGAGCTCACCAACACGCTGCCGAGTGTTCTGACTTTGAATTCCGAACGAGGGTCGGGCATTGTTGAAGTTTCTCCGGCCACAAGACACAAGCAGGAAACAAGAAAGCGTGCACGGAGCTCTGCCCGCGAGGTCACGGTATTTAAAGGGCATGGAACTAGGGTGATGCCTTCCGCGAGGTCTTGCTCCGCAGAACACAACAGCCAAGGTCCCTGAGGTCGTCGAGGAGAGGTAGCGTGGAACTGCGGTGCACCGTGAATACTGAGGGGAGGAGCCATGTATCTGTCAATGAACTCCATAGTTCACCGCGTGGTTGAGCTGGCTTGAGCTGGTTCGTCCGTAATGTTAGATATCCTGAACTTACAATGGTCGGCGTATCGACGAATGATCATTGCCATCACTCGCGAGTTCACTGGCAAATGCATACGATTTGGGGGTGTATCAAATACGAGTCGTGTTGGGTGCCGAGTCCCCCTGTGTTATCATGGCGTTGAAATATGAGTCTGGACAGGTTTCGAGCGTCATCCCACTGAAACGAGTCTCTGCAGCCCAAACGACGCGTTTAGTGAGTTCGACTTCGAGACCTAGCAAGGTTTTCGTCTTCAGAACTTCACAAGTGATGTGATACCTATCACCGTCGATTTGGGGAATGCATATAGCTACCTCGAGGATACACTGCCTCACTCTGAGCTTTACTTCTTCCGAGGGCATGTGCAACACTGGCGAGCCCGCTCTTCACTCATCTGAACAATTAACGTGATGTTTCCAGAAGACCCCACATTCACCCGAGTCGTGGCCGGGATTGGACCTAGTATTCCAAGCCATGAGCGAAGAAGGTTAGCACAATGGCATGTTACGACTTACAAACTTGAGAGTGGCAGGTACAGATCTGGGATTGGGTCAGCAGCTGAGGCAATGCCAGAATTTGCTCTGAACAGGTTCGTAGAAGCCCACCGGGGAACGTGACTGAGAAGAAGGTCGGGCGACAGAACCGAACCATGCTTTACAACGGCGGCGGTGTTGGACAGAAAACAGCCAGATTAGTCATTCAGTTGAGCCCTGCAACTCAGCCACTCGCATCCCGCATTGTATCAGAACGACTATCTTCTGATCTCAAGGCCTTAGGTCTGGTTTGGGCAGACTGTCACAAGTGTTGTTGCTAGGGGTCTGCAGTACTACCCTTGCCATACTGCGGCTTCAAACCCAACCAAATGCCTGTGCATTACTAGCACTAGGCAGCAGGGTCATTTTGCCATATAGTTCAGGGGTCAACTGGACCTACCATCGAGCTCCAGCTCGAACCGGTCCCTGCCTCGCTGTGTTGGATGGAGGCGAACCTACGCGTGGAGTTGGTGAGTACCGCATCGCTGCGGCCGGAGCGGGCTGACGACGGTCCGTACGCATATACGGACTCCCCTAATCCAATTCAGAGCCGCTCTTCGTCGAAGAGGCGCTGGCTGCCCGACTCGGACTTCGTCATGGTTTCAACCTAGAGGTGGAACTTAAATGCACCTCTCGCCCTCACCGCATATAATTTTGAAATGATCTTCATGGCAGTCGGTGAAGTGGGAGAATACATGAATGAAGGGGGTACAAGTTCCACGCCGAGCGAACTTTTTAATACGTAAGTATTAGCCCCGCGTTGGGCTGCTCCGCCGTGGCGCCGCTCTCACGCCAACAAGTGAGGCGAGATTCCCATGTAGTTTCGCGGCACAGCGCAAGACAGTTCATGCAGAGGGGATCTTCAGGTGAGAAAACAGGATCAAACGGAAGTGCTCATTCTCCTTGTCAATAGGATCTTTGGTTCAGTAACGAATACGTCCATTCGTCTGAAGAAGCCTGAGCCAGAGGCTGCTCTGCAATGTCTCGGGCAAGTTGTGGGCACGCCGTGGAGGTATGCGACGACTGTACCAGAGGGTTCCGTCCAGACGTGGAGACTGACCCTCGGGGTTTGGTGGTCTTCGATTCGACTATGGTGCTTCACTCCATTCGATTGAAACCTGCAGTCTTTTGTCTGATCACGATCATGCTACAGCCTCGTTGCACTGGCGGGACCTTCAAAGTGCAGGCGCATCGGGCACGGCCTTCCCCCGACAGGGAATATACTCAGGTCGCGCTCACTCATGTCCACCTCGCCCATGGCTCGGACATATTCCAAAACCACGATGCGTCGATAGCCGTCGTTATCAGCCTCCTTGGTCGGACCGGTCCTCGGTTTTCAGTGCACCATAGTCGAACTTCCGCTTCTATAGATCTCAATTACGAAATGCCCATCTCCCTTGTACACCTGGTCACGCTCCGAGAACGGACGCCTGTCCGCCAACGACATTCGTCTCTTTGATCTCATGTTCACAGTGCTTTTCGTGCTTTGCCGAAATTGGCAGCTGAAAAGCACCGAAAGTAGCCAAAAAAAAGTAATGTGAATTTGGTGATGTCCCACGCACGCACAAGTGTAAAGCAACGGTGATCAAAGGTGGCATACTTCAAGTAAGGTCCATAAGAGAAGGAAACGTCCAAGAAACGACGCATCTAAACGGTCCTATGGCAAGGAAAACAAATTTACCCGCCCTCCCATCAAATGAAAAAGAAAGGCTTTTACACCAGAAAGCAAGAATCAGCCACCTCTCTTCACAAACTGAGTAGGCGTGCAGGTCGACGTCGTTGTAGGAGTGTACGGTCCCGCAGTCGACCTTGGGGGCGGCAAGCTCCAAGTTTCGGAAGGGTTATTGTACGGGCAAAGGTCCCGCGAGGCATCTACCAGACGTGACAGTCGGTTGAGCGCCGACGGACTCAGATGTAGGTTCCAAAATTAGAGGGGACTCACTGTTGAATGGTTGTTCGGCCAGAATGTTAGCATAGTCCTCGGCAAAGACGATCGCCATTCCCCTGCCAGCCAGGTCGGGAGTATCAGCAAAGCTACTACTCCGCAGCACGAGCAAGACTTACGTATAGAGATGCCATTCGACGTGGCTAGAACATCACGTTGTACATTTTCAACGATCCGGGACGAGAGCTTGTGCACTCACCAATGAAGTATCCAAGGCCCAGGATTATCGGTGACGAACCTGATCGTCACGTTATCCGACTTGTCGTCTGATCCGGTGTTGACAGTGTCTCTCATGACAGGCCTGTCATAGTTCCGGAATTCGCTGTCAGCACTCTTGATGACCGCGAAATGGTGCTGTTGCAAGTTTCAGTCAAGGAAGGATATTACAGTAGACTGATCCACTGACGCCGTGCAGATGGAAAGCATGCTAACAACGGAAGGGAATCAGAAAACAGTTCGTACGTGCCAGGTTCAGTGGACTTACGGGGCGACCTGGTGTATCATCCACGTGGAAGGTCACCTCGACCACCTGGTTCCTTGGAAGCAAATAAACGGATTGACTGGGATCAATCTCCCAGCTCAGTGCTCCGTTCATGATCTGCAGCAGAACAGGAATACTAGGTGATGTGTACTGGATGCCGTTGATCAGGAAGTTGTAGGTCGACTCATCCTTGGCTAATACCACGTTAATCCTGACGTCTGGATTGGGCTCGAGAAGGCGAGCGGGCGGCCCCGTCAGCGAGCGCAGAAGCGTTTCATTCAGATAGTTATTCGTTACGTTGACAGTCTGGGGGTCCACTGCGGGTGCGTCGATGTACCTCAAGATGGCGGTGCTGGTCGCGTTCATGGGTTCCGAAGGATCTGGGTTTGTGCGAATCCAGTAGTTATCAACTGGTAGGTCAGCGTTGAGGATGAAGGAGTAACGCTGGGACGCATAGATCTGAATGGAGTCGACGGTGTAGGGCTCGACATATTCTCCATCAACTTCTATGACTGTCATGGTGTGATTGTCGATGGTGAAGTTGTAAAATTGTTTGCATGACATGTTCAAAAGGCGAAAACGGTAACGTTTGTTCGCTTCGACCATGTAAGTAGCAGGCGGTGGACAATCCAGGTCGCCATAGCATCCAGTCCCATTAATGAGGACCGAATCGGGCCAGATTTGTCGGGGTGTGTCAGGTGAAGGGTAGTGATACCTATGACGAGGGATCAGTGCAAACGTTAACTTTTGGATGTGAGCGCTTACCAGTCCATCAAAGTAATAATAGTGGAATCTGTGGTGGATAAGCTCGCATTGTCAACCCGATGCAATAGCCAAAACACGAACCGTCATCGACGTCGTAGAGGTGTTTGAAGGGATCCTCAGGATCACGTATGATGAGAGGACCACGGAGACCATCACAGTATTGTACTGCATAGTGGGAATGATACCAGTACGTGCCAACCTGCTCTTCGCCCGTAAAATTATACAAGAATGAATTTCCAGGAGAGATCGGGCACTGAGTGACATAGGCTGTACCATCCATCTGGTTGGAATGGTGCTGGGAGATACCATGCCAGTGCTGTGAATATGATACGCATGAGTACTGGGTGGGGCAGCCGAAGGAGTTCACGGGCACTGACAACCGTTGCTCCAGTGAACATGCTCGTATCAGTCAAATCATTAGCGACATTAATCAGGAATCTGTCACCCTTCAAAATGATTATACCATGACTGAATGCTGCGGATAAGACGGAAGCTTACCTTGGACCCAGAGATGACGGGGCCTGGGAGAGTAGGTTCCTCACCCTGCTTCCCAGCGAGGACGGCACTGAAAATTGTCAAGATATTTTCAGGCACCTAAATCATCCTCACTTACACTCTTGGAAAGCCATCCGGAGCCACACAGCGGTTGGCAATTGTGAGGTTAACGGAAACGGTCTGATGGTCAGCGAGAACATCGGTTGCCAGTGATGCAGCGTGGACATCTCTGCCAAGCCAAGACACGAACCAAAGGATGGACCAAGGTATTAACCACGACTCCATCGAGAGAGAAAGGTTGGGTGAACTAGCGGGGTGGGATCCGCTTTATATCCTCCAAAAAGACCCCCGAGCTCATTGCCGAACACGCAGGATGAGAACCAGATGTCAAGCATCCCCGTCACAGATAAAAATGAGGTATGCACGCACATGGCAGTTTGCCAAATACTGTGCATTGATGGTAGAAAATATGCAAGATCGATGAGACCGAACCCCTAAACGAGGGAATGACGAATATATGTTCGCTTAGTATCAAGCCTGAGCGCAAAGGTGCAGCAAGCATGTACGTCACTCCTCAAAGTTTATCCGAGCTCGGAGCGCAGATAGTTGACCCCGGCCCGCGGCGACGTTAGCTGAGCGATTCTAAATAAATTTCGGCAACTTGTTGAGTTTACGGGAATGGGAACTTTATAGAGAACATACGTATTTGCTGATCAATCACTGGTCAAACGCCTGGCATACATAGGCATCAGCATTGCGAAAAAGTGCGGCGAGCCCCGCTGCACGTTTTAACGCAGCAACGACCCTGAATTTCCTCTGTTGCTGACCATCCTCCAATGACAGCTTCAAAATGGCCTGTGGTAGAGTCGTCAATCGATAACGTTACATTATACATACCGCCTTTGTAGATTAGTAGGAAGTTGATTCCCAATTTGAAACCGAGATAGATGGCCACCGGAAGATAACGCTGGCGAGCTGGGAGTCACTGTCTTGAGGACATTCGTTTAGAGAAGTTGCACAGGTCGAGGACAAAGATCGTGCCGATGAACCGGTGGTCCAATTCCTCGGATTGTGACTAATGTGTGACTCGGATGTTCAACTGCCCAATACCAATGGGCTGCGGAAGGTAAAGCTAGCGTGCTGGGAGTAGCTGCCTCGAGGATGTTCGCTTAGAGGTCGCATGAGTCGATGGCGAAGATCGTGCCGATGAACCGGCGGTCAAAATCCTCGGATTTTAATTGTTCGGATGCTTGATGCCTGTGACTCGGATGTCCAACTGCCCGACACCAACGGCCTGCAGAAAATAAAGCTGGTGTGCTGGGAGTGGGTGTCTCGAGGACGCTCACTTAGAAAAGTTGCACGGGTCAATGACGAAGATCGCGCTGATGAAGCGGCACTCCAGATCCTCGGATTTTGATTGTTTGAGCGCTAATGTGTGGCTCGAATATCCACTACTCACTACCAATAGTCACGATGCATCCTCCTGAGTCGCCATTGCGAATTCGATGAGTGCAAACAGAGACCCGGATAGCGGCCGCTTTACGAAGGGAGTGACACTCACGACTTGTGGAGCATCAAATTTACCTACCTGACGATGATTCACGCAGCTGTAGTGTATCCGGATCATCCAGTTATAGTATGATCCCATAAATAGGCGTAAGGAGTCTTCAGTGCTCAGCTGTGACGTGTTCAATGGGCTGGTAGCGTACATGCGGACGAACTGTGGTAAACACGCACCAAACGGAATGCACAGCCTGAGCAAAGGTGATGCACTCGAACATATCTTTGGATGGACCCGTCTCAAAGCCGACGTTCCAGGAAGTACCCGGCGAAGCACCGTGTGTGTGTGACCACTCTTGGTCGCCAGAAGCCTCCGAGCTTCTTAAAAGGTTCCAAAACCGGATGCTTCGAGACAAGGATGGATTAGTGGGCTTGCCAGCGGTACTTGATCGCCGTCCTGGAAAGCCCCACTGGAACGAGGTTCATCGATGCGCCCATTCATGTCAGCGACACTTTGATCACCGCCCGTAACGCTATCTCGAGTTTCTGAGTCCAGGAAAGTTGCGCCAGTCCTAGTTACCAATAGGACGAACCCGATTACATTTACCTCAGCAGGTCAACGTGAGTGCGCTATTGTTGTCGCGCATGACACGACGGATCGATCAATATTTCAGCCGCACCTAGTAAATGTTGTGTGAAATGAGAACACAGAATTTATTGTATGAGCAGGGATTTGACTAGTGACTTTCATGTCTTGTCAGGATAAGATATATGAGCACTGACTTGTGATGTTTCGGCAGGAATGAATGACGCACTCCGAGTTCCATCATTTGGACCTCCGGGCAAACTTCAAGTCCTTTCTTTCGGTATTTTATTTCATGTTTTATCGTAGCATCGGGTCGCCCCTGAATATTAATGCAGCCGTTGTGTGAGAGAGCACGAGCTGACACAGCTAAGAGCCGCGCGTCACTTCACACATGCTGCCAAGAGGGTGACAATACTCGTATGTCGGATCTCTGCATGGTGCGAATTCGCTGTCGGTCGAACCCAACAGTCGGGCAACATGTTCGCGGCCGACAGTGAATTTTGGATCACGTGTGCCTTTAGGTATCGTACAGCACGTTTTGTTGCTTCCCTATGAGTACAATGGTGTTGTAACAGTCGAGAAAGAGCGAATGCGATGTCGGGACGGGTGCCGACGGGGTACATCAAAGAGCCCACTAACGACTGATATGGTGTCTTGGTCATTTGTGCGCGTCTATCGGGTGTTGTGGGCGTTCGAGTACAACACCAGACTCCACTGGAGTGGGAACGGCTTGATGCGATAAATATTGAGGATGGCGCAGTGATCTGTAATTGGTCATCGTAACCGTGGGACTGCGTTCGTTTGTTATATAATCCAGTTGATCGTCATTAACGGCGGTCTTGTAGTGTAGCGGTTATCACTTGGGATTCTGAACACATCTTCCCAAAACCCAGGTTCGAGTCCTGGCATGACCTCTGATTTTTTTTCCCTCGTGCTAGGAGAAT
>JBBPNB010000149.1:0-33936 GCA_038090635.1 Rubroboletus satanas
GGAAGAAGACACGGATAAGCTGTACTCTACGACAATTGTTTGGAAGTGGCGTTGAGAAAGTATGTCGCGCAGCTCGACTCAGAGCAATACCACCAAACTAAGCACGCAAAACAGCTGAGAATCGACCAGAGGGTATTCGTCTCACCATCGAGACGCAAGATTGAGATCAACCTCGTTCAGAGCAATTATCACATTGAGATAACACCTAGGTGTGTCGCTCCCCCAGGTTGCCGCTACGTGTGAATAAACCGGTTTTGCTTCAAGTGAAGCGGGAAATTATGACCGAGTTATCATCCAAGAGCTAATAAAGGAGATTGCTCAGACACAACAGGTTGACCTCAATGCTAAACAACGCTTCAAAGGTCAGATCTTCGCACAGTTCATGCTTCAGTGCTCACAGATCCTCCATAGTTGTGATCATCAATGAAGCTGACACCCTATCTCGTGATGCACAAGCCGCCTTGCGTCGAACAATGGAGAAGTACATGTCAAACCTGCGGATCATATTATGTGCCAATAGCACAAGTAGACTCATTGCACCCATAAAGAGTCGATGTCTCCTCATTAGAGTGGCCGCGCCTAGTCCAGAAGAGGTGGATACCTTTGAAAACCTCTGTCCGTTGCCACATAACATGCATCCGCACAGATGCAAACTGTATTAGGGCATGTCGCCAAGAAGCTCAAGTTTGACCTCCCACCAGAGGCTGCTTCTCAAATTGCAGAAGATGCTGCGGGTAATATGAGAAAAGCATTGCTCGTCTTCGAGGCCCTCAAGATGCAATCGTCAGTCTTGATCCCTAACAGATCCCACACTCGTTGACCGAAATATTGCTCAGACCTGATCTTTCGGGACCTCTCGACATTGCTAAACCGGATTGGGAGACATATTGTCATAAAATTGCTGATCTGATCGTGCAAGAACAGTCACCCGACCGAGTGATGCAAGTTCGTGCCAAATTTTACGAGCTCCTCAGCCACTGTATACCACCCACCATCATCCTCAAGGTAAGGGCCCTGTTCTATGTCACGCACATGTGTAGTGGCAGATCTGATCGTCTGGTATCAAGACTGTGGCAGACAGGGTGGTGGAGCGGGTGGACGAAGCCCTCAAGGCTGATGTGA
This sequence comes from Rubroboletus satanas, assembly GCA_038090635.1. Lineage (NCBI taxonomy): Eukaryota > Fungi > Basidiomycota > Agaricomycetes > Boletales > Boletaceae > Rubroboletus > Rubroboletus satanas. The sequence goes on from JBBPNB010000149.1 coordinate 1,123, forward strand.
TGCATTGGGCAGCTTTCTATGTACGCACCCGATCTTTCCAAGACGAGGACTTCGACAGTTCTAACGGTACTCGCACAGGAGCTACGGATGCGAATGGGTAACAAGAAGATCTATCACCTCGAGGCTTGGGTGGTGAAAATCATGTGTCTGTACAAGGTGCGATTACACCCGTAACCGGCTGCGGAAGACGACTGATAGATGGATACGTCTAGCACTTCACGTACAATTTTGATATGTCAGAATGCGATTGAGTGAGGGGTACTACTACGATCCATTCGTCGATGACAAGTTCTGTGATGGTGTATGGTGTGATACTGTAGTAGATCACATCGACCATGTTGAGATCGTCCCCTAATAGTAGTAACATAAAGTTGACTTGCTACCAAGAACTCGATGGTCAGTCCATCAAGCCAACCTGCCACTTAACACACGTTGCTCATCTCCCGAAGCTTATCTTCTCAGTGTTCAAGACTCTCACCGACCAGCGTGTCACTGTCGAGCTCAAAAATGACCTCTCAATATCCGGTGTACTCAAATCTGTCGACCAGTGGGTAACACGGGACGCTTCCAACAGACACTTTTTTTTTGACACGCGAGCCCTCTCAACTCCTGCAGGTTCCTCAACATCCGCCTGGATTCGATCAAGGTCCTCGATGAGACGAGACACCCGCACATGGTAAGCAAATTTGCGTTCCATCCTTGAGGGTCTTGTTGAGACAAGGTCTCCCCTGCATCGGCTCGTTGCCCTTGTCCCCAGATGGCGGTGAAGAACTGCTTTATCCGCGGATCGGTCGTTCGATACGTGCAGTTACCTGCAGAGCATGTCGATACGCAACTGCTTGAAGATGCGACACGAAGAGGTGGGGGGTGAACACGTTTCTATTTCCTGAATGCAATCTCATGTCCTCGATCTTTTTCCTTGCTCAGAGGCCGCCAACCAAGCGAAGCGGTGACAAGCGTGAAATCGAATGTCGGCATTAGTGGTCCACAACCAGAATGACTGTTATGCACAAATCCAGTTGATCTAGGAGGAAAAATGGAAATAAAAGCTTGCTCAAGCGCTCGCCGATCGACATGTGTATCGTGGTATAACAGTCCGTGTATTCATGAGATTTCCCTAGCTCTTACATAGGCCAATGTTTGCCAATTCCGCAACTTTCCTGGATCCAACAGGATCGCTTTCTGTGCACATTTGAAAGCTTCTTTTCCCTTTCCAGCAATAGCAAACAATGGAAGGGTCTCCTTCATTTCCGAAATGTCCTCTTCCGAGGAATGGACGTCAAGAATAGCTTGTGTCGTCCGAAGATTGCCTTGCTGCAAAATCAATGAGGCGAGTTCACGCCGTAGTTGCGCGCTTGATGGCTCAGCGTGCAATGCTTTCTGGGCAATTCTGGTGGCTTGTTCGACGTCGCCCTGAGGCTTGTGCATCAGCAGCATTCGAAATTGTGAATGGATGACTTTACCTGGCTGAGATGGTGCTGTACAAGAAGATATGTGACGTCTCTTCTCGGATCCAGCTCTTGCCGACGCTCTATAGAAAGAGATTGGATTTCGGACAAGGCGGCATCTACGAGACTTTCATCCTCTGTAAGGATGCCCATTCCGGCTAGGGTGTTGATCGCCATCAGGTTCTCAGGGTCCGCTGTGATACTGGGTTGCTGTGAGCTGTGCATAGGAAAATGGAGAGCTACGTTTCTTTACCTATCCAACAACAGTGCCTTTGCAGACTCCTTGAATTCCTCCGTCCCGATTGCCCACATGCATTGGGCAAGCAGCACAGTAACGTGGGCACGAAGGAGGTACTCCTCCCCAGAACTATTCAGCGCACTCTGGAAGGTCGTCATCGCAGATTGCAGATCCCCGAGTTTGAACTGCGCTAATCCTGTCCCGAATAACGCTTGCACCCTCAGAACCATCGTCTCCGTATCATTATCAGGAGCTTCTTCGGGAAGTAGTCCAAGGACTGTCTCGAATGATTCGAGGGCGCTAGTATGATCACCTAGGCCAAGTTTCATCCGAGCGAGGTTTGCGTGGGCAATCGTGAACTGTCTCTCAACAAGCGGGTCTTCGGATTCTTCGTAAGCGGCTTCCAACAAGGCAATTGCATGAGAGATCCATCGCGCGCCTTCTTCGAGCTGGTCCAAACGCTCGCACGAAAGACCCAAGAGGTGGAGCGCACATGGGTCTTGTGGGCACCGTTGGGCGTAGCGGTTGAGAACGAAGAAGGCAGGAAGTAGCTCTTCCTTGACGCCGCCTTGAGAGCGCGTGGTGGTTGACAACGCGGCGAATGCTCTTGACGCGAATTCAAGATCAGCCAGTGGCTATTCAAGTCAACTCATAGCATGGAGAGATGCGAAATATATTCTACCCACCAAGTCAGCGCTGAGACCAACTGCATGTTCCAGTAATCCGCGAGCGTCAGCGTTATGTCCATTTGTCGCAGCCACCATCGCTTGCCCAACCCAAGCAAGAGTGTAATCAGGATCCAGTATTTGTGCTCGTAGTAGCGCCTCGTTTGCCAATTCCAAATCATTATGGTATAGGTACAAAAGACCCAGGTTGGCCCATGCAACCACACTCTGTCGCACATAATTTCAAGACCTCGGTGTGATGGCGCATGCACAGAACAAACCTTTGAATCATGCTCTAGGGCCTTGATATATGCATGTTGCGCCGCCTTCGGCTTTCCGAGGAAGTACATATTGCCCAGTGCAGTCCAATAAACGGGGTTTCCGGGTTCTTTTCGTAGTGCCTGTTTCAAAAGCGATACTGCAGATTCTGACGCAGTTTCGTGAGTATTGCTTTTTTCTTCAGCGCACCATGCATAGAGTGCCACCGCTAGGTCAAAGAGCGCACTCCCCAGAGTAGTATCTTCTGTTGAACCAACGGTGATTCTATAGTCATAAGCAGCAATGGCGGTCTCGAGAACCTGGTGGCGCGTTAATGGGACGTATTTGGTCGTGGATTGTGGGGAGAAAACTTGTGCGATACGGGTGCTTGCATGGCCTTGCAACAAGGAAGTAGCGTGGTTGAGGATATCTTCAACGGATCTTTCGTCCACGAACACGGCTGCCTTTGATAAGCCAAATAGAGCATCTGCAACTACTTTCCACGTCACGCCTCCATGACCAGGACTTTCCTGTGACGTCGTGAAGCAGATTGTGATAGCTGCAACGAAGGATTGTTCGGATCTTGCACTGAAACCAGTGAAGCGCTCCTGGTGAGCAAGATCTAGCCGTGTTTGCGCAATGGACAGTAATACTCCGGTCTCCTTCGGTCGTGCATCCAGAATCGAATTGAAAGAAAGGAGGGCCTCAACAAGTCTGCCAGTTTGGTGTTGCACCTCGCCAATCAAAAAAGTACAAATCCAGTCATCTGGATCAAGTTCGTGAGCCTTCGCGAGAGCTTTGAGCGCCGCGGCGTGGCGACCGGCCTTACTATAGGCTTCCCCGAGACGAAGCCACAAGAGCTGATCTTCTGGATTTGCACGCAAGGCGACCTGGAAGGCCTCAATAGATTGTGCATAATTCCTGTGCATCTACTCCTATTGAGAAAATGAACAATATCGTCTTGTATCTGGCTCACCAACTCTACCACGCCAACTGCTTTCCAGGCCCAGGCATTCGTGGGGAGGTATCTGCCCACGATTGCACCGTCTTGAGTCTGAATTCCAGCATCCAGTCCACCTTCGCCATCAATAGTCCTACGAGCGACGACTTCGACAAGGTCCCACTCTCGTTCGTCGGCAAATCCCTCTGCAAGTCTCTTGGCCGCGCCTGCTTCTCGTGGGTCGAGTTCGAAGGCTTTCTGGAAGCACTTGGAGGCTCGCGTGGGATCAGGTGGATCTGCAAGCTCGGTGTAATATATACCGAGGGAGGTGTACGCAGGAGCATATGTCCGGTCGCACTTCAACGAATTAATGAAGTGAGAGAAAGCTTCTTCACGGAAGTCGACTGTGCTCGAGATAAGAAACAATCAGCTAGTAGATAGGTAACGTGAACCAACCTCCCATTTCCCAGCAGCATTGCCCTATGCGCCATAGGCACCGGGCGCGATCCATATCATGTTCGCCTTGCAAATCAGTCAATACCTCCTTTAACGCCTGAACGCCTTTTGCAATTTGAGTCTTGCTGAGACACCAAGCGCTTTCCTCCTTCGCGCGGACACTGTTCTGGGTTCCAGGCGGAACCAGTGACGTTGCTTTGGTGAATAATCCTTCAGCCTCCTCCCATTTCCCTTCATGCTGGAGAACGTAGCCACGGCCGATCAACGCATCCACGTTATTGGGGTCAAACTTAAGGACCTCGTCTAAGAGTCGAAGAGCGCGCGGGTGATGTTTTGGTGGGTATAAGTGCACGAGAGCGCTCGCAAGCCCCACGTCGAATGCCTTGCGTACTCTGAAAGATGTAAGCATTGCAAATTGCTAGTTAGAGGACATGACATTCACTGGTAGATCTTACGCCCTGTATTTTGCTCGTGCCTTCGGACAAGCTCAAGCCCGCTTTCTGCTACATTGATGACGTTAGAGTAATCAAGTTCTTGTAGGTAGACCTCAGTTACTATGCGATTAGCGAGGAGCGAATTGGGCAGCAAGCAAAAAGCATCCTAACAAAATAACTGAGAAGCCGGAATATCCTCGAGGATTAAACCTACCATGATTATATCAATTGGATCTCGGTCTTCAACCACCTGTCGAGGATGCTTGTTATCTTCATCTCCATCCACTTCAAGAGGCGTTCCAGTGTATAGAAAATAGCCTCCAAGTAGCTGCGCCAGCGGATTGGCGGGTAAGAGCCCCATGTACTGCCTAAGATGGTCCAAGCCATACCCAACTATCACAGTTCTAAGCGACTTCACTTGGATGAGACTGAACGACACGGACCGATGGTGTCACTATCCTTTCCTTCGAGGAATATAGACCAGGAAAATTCATCAGGTATTCCGATTATTACCACACCATCGACAAGCTCGTCAAGCTCTTTTCCAAGGGAAGCTTTCTCCGAAGATGTTGTCGGTAGTGCATAAAAGTGTTTTTGTTTGTACACGATGAGCTTTGTCTCGGTAGAGCGACGGAGCTCGTCAGAGGTATTTGGATGGTTCAGGACTTCCTGATAGAGCGAAGGCAACTGGAGTGGACAATAAGCAATTAATATACTCTTGTTGACCTGGTCATACTTTGGATGTACCCCACACTTCAACCCCGATGTCCTTCTTCAGTTGGTCGGGAGAAGGGCCCCCAAGACGCGTGCGTCTCCTATCGAATTCATTCCTGATGAGAATTTCTTCGTCCCGTTCGATTGTTGATATGATTTCTTCGATAATAGGGAGCGAATTGTGAACAGCAGCTTGCATGTCAAATATTGGAGATGCAATTGGGTTGGTTGGGTCCGGTAGTGGTAAATTTGATAATATCGCAGACAATGACGAGTCAGGAAGCAAATATGAGAGGGCGCTCACTACCTGCATGGAAAGGAGCTTCAATCAAATATTTTAATGCAACATCGAACCTACCTACTTGTTGACGAGTGCCGTGTTCTCTTCTGGTCGAAATCAATTTCTGGAGAGTCTCCGCGCATTTGGTAGCATCACTACTAAAGAGAATTTCTGGCCAAGGTATATTCCTGAGCGGTAAGGCCATACCTTTTAGCAAACATTCGCATGACGTGTTCCAGCGCCTCCGAGAAAGTATCCCATCGACTGCATTTCTCGTAAAGTTGCGAGATGCCCTGTGCAGTTGGTTGACATGGTCAAGCGACCTGCAATGACGGACGTGACTCGCCTGCCAGGCAAGCATCTGGTCTGGCTTCAACTCGATTGCTTTGCGGTAATACTGTGCGGTTGTCAGGCCATCCGAATACTTGATACACACGATGGCTTTACTTGCTCGCTCCTGTCGTGCTCTCCCAGCTCAAGGAGGGCGAGACCTAGGAATACATGGCTGTCGTTCTGTCAGCCGAGTCAATGGTACGCGAAAGAACCTGAATTGAGACGCACGCGTTATAATTGTCGGGTTCATAATCAAGAACTTGGAGTGCTGCATCACGAGCCGCTTCATATTGCTTCTTTCCAAGAGCGTCTCTCGCTGTCTTGAGTTTTGTTTTGGCGAACGATGAGGACATTGTCGATGTTGCCTGTAGCCAATGGCAGCAGAACCTCTGTCGAGGTTATGAAGCAGTTGACAGCAAGACGTGCAGGTTCCAAGTCAATCGATCGGCTGATTGAGGAGTAGCAGTAGCTTGAATTATCCCTCAGTCTGGTTCGAGGTTGAGCGGAGTGAACTGACACTAGCTCAAGGTGCTCTCGGAAATCATTCAGGAACCACTGGCACGGACGTGTGATAGCAAAATCACACCAACTACCGCCCCCCAGCATGTACAAGAGGTCAACAGGAACCAAGCTTACTATTACTGAACGCCATTATAATATGTACGAGCATCCATGAGCGAGAGACACGAAAAAGCTTCAGAGATACATGCAGGAAGACTCGACTCCGACTGAGAATCCGGCGTGACACCACAACGACAATGTCTGCAAATAATGCGCCTCTGCTCATCCTAATTGTGTGGGGCAGGTATCTCGTCACTGGCTTGTTCCCTCTTGCGCCTAAAAATTCTGAGAAAGTTCGCCTTGCGGTACTTAGCAGGCCCCCTGATGAGACAGAGTTCGTCAATCAAGCCCGACAAGTCTGCTTGGGTCTGTCCAGCTGCGGATGATGAAGAAATGGATGCAACACGCGCGCCGATGCCTAGAGCATCGAGGCGTCCCGTCCAGTCATCGACAGAGTGGTCATCTGTGACAACGAGAAGAGGGCAGACGTCGCCATTGCAGGAAGCATAAAAGTTTCGTAATCCCTCCAAGTTAAGATCTGACATCGTTCCAGCGAAAATCAACAGATCGGCACCGCCTTTGGGTGTCTTTGAAGTGACGTAGTTACTCGAAAGATCACCGGCACGGTGGAAGACAAACGAGCGTCCGTTGATCTGAGAATTGATTTGTCGGGGGTCGCCGAAGCGCGATTGGAAGAGTAGAATGTCGGTCTGATAGAAAACGACGTTGGAATCGGATTGGACATTCTCCCAGCCGGGCCTCATCATCGACCGAAAGTCAAGCAAGGCGGCTTTGATAAGGACATTGGTGTCGGACGGCAGTCGGGTGGCAACGCGGTGACAATTGCCCATGATTAGCTTCCGGACCAACTGCTGTGATTCGATGCTGCGATTTTCAAATACAGAACCCGCGAGCTTCTCCATGTCGATGGTTGTAACGCATGCGTGGTCGTGGAAGCGCATCTTGTACTTTGTCAGTTCCTTCTCGCCTGTAGTCCACCAATCTTCCATCGAAGTTGGCTCGTTCTCTAATCCTGTCACAACGGCAACGATGGGAACCTTCTTTCTGCATATCGCAGAGTAAAAGACAGCATAGTTCCTCGCCAGTGACTTCCGAACACTCGGACCACGGATGCAGTAGACGAGGAGGTGGATGCCACTCGCACTCCGTAGCTCACGGAGTAGCTTGCTCAAATTTTTCTCGGCTATTTCGGGTGAGATACGACCCCGCGTACCTTCATCAAGGCCTGCGGTATCCCAAATGTTGACCTTCTCCCCGTTGACGGTTATCAGATGTTGACGGCTCTGAAATGTGCATCCGAGAACACCACCGGAAGTCTCCGCAGTTTTGTGACCAGCGAGCATGTTGATTAGGGAGCTTTTACCGACCCCACTGTCGCCGAAGATCACGACATTGCGAGTTTTTGTGGCCTAAAAAAAGTTAACTTCTGAGTCAAAGTGACTAAGATCGCTCTCTTACCTCGAGAGCAAATTTACTGGCCTTTGAACCTGCTTGAGATACAAACCAGACAAGAGATCATTGATAATACTCACTTTGGTGGACCTAGGGTCGTTTATATCAAAATCCACCGTAAAGATCGTGGCCTGGTGCTGCGGTTGAATGTTCTACGTGGTGTACGTCAGATTGAGGATAGAGAAATCAATGTTAGGACCTACCGCGGGCGGCCGGTCGGTGCTTGATCTCTTGGGGGGCAGGCTTGCGAAGTCAACAGCCAGTCCTCCGGCAGAGGTCTATCCATAAACGTATCCATAAGCCAGTTTACATTGTCCCGCGCAAAACAAAAACCTACGTCTGAGCGGCGCGTAGTGGGTGCCATGTATGATGTTGCAAAGAAGGTCGTGTTGCTAAATTCGTCACGACACCCGCGACGAGACTACCTTTATATGTAGAGGTGGAGTAAGGTCCACCAGTGCGCCAAATGCTTGCGCTCACCTTGAATACGGGCCTCGAGGCAAGTTTTGCCAATGACAATGCTATGCCCACACAACCACAACAGCAACATGGGTGCTTCGTTTCATCAAAGCGGCGATCTTGTGAATTCACAGCATGTCAATACGAGGGTAGCAGGGTTAGCAACGAGGCTCGGAGTACTCACCACATGCACGTTGCACACAGCGCTTCTTCAGGACCATGAAAATGCCCGCCAAGTATATCAGGGTCCAAAGTTGGGACGGGGGGTCTGTGCTGGATGTTGACGTTGAAATGCCAACACGAACTGTAGTAACAAAACGGTTGTTTTCCACGCATAGTTAGTCAGACCATCGTCTTTCAAACTGCCTGTCTTCCCGTCAATGCCCTATATCCAAGAGCCTTGCGAGACCGAGCGCGCGCATTTCTGAGACGACCGGGAGAAGCTGTCAAGACGTCGACTTTCTCATTCTGGTCAAGTACAATCTTGCGGCCCCCTTGCACATTTAAAGTTGGTCCCCAGGACTCCATCACACCTCGCGTCCTCCTCGTTGTCGACATCCACCTTCGTATGACGTTGGCGCTCCTGATCCATCAGACCTTCAGAAATCATTCTTATCAGGACAATTTTAGATCCGACAAGTGCTGATTTCGATCACAGTAAACATGCAGCATGTCTCTGCAGCTGGTTCATCGGATCATTGGTACAAGTGTCTCAAGCTGGTCATCACGCCGTCCTCTCCTTCTACTTATATGCAAATCCTCGCGCAATAGAACCGACCCTGATGATACCATTACCGCGGGTGGTGTTACGAAGATACACCCAGGAAACGTGACACCCGTCGAATCTTGACATCGGGTCACATTAAGCTTGAGAAGCTCACAACGATCAATGTGGAGTTCCCTGTTCACGGGAACTAGTCGAGCCCGTAGTTCTTGGAGCGCCCGCATACCACCCATATAAATCGCCCGGCTCGTGAATAGTTAAGTTCCCAGATCCCAGCCTCCGAACGAGGACGTAGCACAGATCGCACACTTATTCAGCTGCCACCGTATCGCCCATCGACTCCTCGCCCTCAGTCATCTGCCCTCTGCCATGCGGTCAGATAGCACTTGTTCTAGTCCCACCACATCCGAGCATCCCAACCGCCGTAATATCCTTATCGTCGGAGACGTTGGCGTAGGGAAGAGCTCCCTCGTCAATCTTATTGCGGGCGAAGAGCGAGCCATCACTTCGAGTGGTGCAAAGAGCTGCACGCTCCACTCACAGGAGCACATCGTCCGCCTCGATGGCGTCGAGTTTGCCTTACATGACACAGCTGGTCTGCACGAAGCCCAAGGCCACATGAAGCCAACCGAATACCTGGATGCCGTTTACCAGGCTTACGCGCTCATTTCTAGACTCGAGCGGTCGGGCGGCATCAGTCTCCTTGTGTTCTGCATGAAGGGCGGACGGATCTCCATCACGACGCAGCAGACATATAGCCTTTTCGTGGAGGTGCTTTGCAACCGCCAGGTTCCCGTCGTTATTGCCGTTACGCATATGGAGATGCACGACCCCATGGAGCAGTGGTGGATAGAGAACGAGAAGGCTATCCAGGAATATCGACTCAGATCCCACGGGCATGCTTGTATCACCACCACCCGCGGCTACAAAGCCGTGTTCAGCGACCAGTATGAACAGTCTAGAGAGATCATCCAGAAGCTCCTTCTGGACTATAGCGGTCGGGTCGTTTGGAAAGAAGAAAAGGCAATTTGGGTCAAGCGGGTGGTGCTACACATGCGCACTTGGCTGTCTCCACGCCGTCAAAAACAACTTGATGGCAGTGATCTAAGGAGGAAACTGGTCAAGCGGTGCGGCCTCTCAGTCGAAGATGCCGAACTCGTTGCTCAGAAGATTGAGCAATCGCGGAGAATGTCTAGGGACGCTCCGGAAGAAGACAAATCGTGGTTTGACGAGAAAGTTGGAACTGACAGTGGCAACACTAGCTGCATTTCCTTGCCAGTAGTTCCTTACACTTCATGATTAACAGTTATGCTTGGGATCCGAAGCTCGCATACTTACCGTACTTAGGCAGCACTAAAACTATTGTAGTTTACAATCGAGATATTGGTAGGGGCAAGCCGCGCGCTATAAGTTGCTAGAATTCCCACCAACACGTCCACATGTTCTCAAATAGTCAACATATTCCACCAGGAATTGGACTTGCTCCAACGTTTCGATGGCTTTGACGCTTCTTCGTCTTCGTACCACTTCGATGGCCCGTTCCACCAGCTGCAACGTATCCCGCCGCACCACAGCTTCGCTGTCCCATCGGAGAGTATACGACGAATTGTCATCGCGCTTTATTTCGACCACACTTGTGGTGACGGCGCTCGGTGGAATCTCGGTCTCGGTCCATCCACAGAGCCCAAGCTTCAACATCCAACAGCATGCGAGGAGCCCAGCGCGACCAACTCCCCCTCGGCAGTGCACTAACACAGAGATGCCCTGTAGGGAGTATCTTTCAATGATCCGATCTAGATCGGCGTCCAGAGATTTGGGTGAAAGCGGGGTTAGACCTTCTGGTAGGGGAATGCTACGAGCGGGCAGATCGTATCAGTGGGAGAGAACGGATATGCGGTGCAGAATGCGTACCGTAGGACATCGAGACCCTCTCGATGTGCAACTTGGCAGTATTCGAGCCATGAAACGCCTATCAGGAATTCAAGTTCCTCGTCATCGAGACAGCTGCAGTGTACGACGACGTCATTAGATATGCCAATGCAATGAGAGAACAAAGTTTACCACACGACGCATCTCGCTCCAAGCATTCTCATCCGTCGCAGATCGACATCCAGATCTCGACAGACCGCACTCCGCCCACGCACGGGTCCACTCAATCGTACTTGTTGAAGGAAGCAAGGGAACGAGAACATTGATAGGAGGAACACGACCAAGAAAAAAGAACGAACCTTTCTTTCCAGGGCAAGATGACAGAAGGAGGTTTCCAAGCTTGAAAGGCCTTTGACTGGCCGTACCTGATCGAGAGGATGCCGTGGATGATGACTTTGAAGCCCGAAACTTGGTTGTCTTATTTGGGGGTGACGGGGCTGTTGGTGGGCGACTACACCAATAAAAGGAACGTTGTAATCCAAGGATAGAACTCACATGAATGGATGCAAGGCGTAGGTAGTTGGGAGAGCAAGCATCGACGGGCGGCGGCTCTGCGAAGTTTGAGACGCCGTCTGAGTGGACGAAAATGTGGAATGGCGTGGGGCCTGCTTCGGATTGGGATTCGCGACGTCAATTTCGGGCGCCCCATCAGAAATGGTGCGAGTCTTGAGGTTACGCTTGAACGACAGCAAGATTCTTGAGGAGGGAACTGGGAGAGGAGGAAGCGAAATCTTTGTGTTGAGAGCTGCATTGACAGCACCAGTGAGAGACGAACGGAGGTCGTTCGATGGTAAATGTTTGTGCTGTGAGATGGAAGGTATTGGGGTCGAACAAATAGGTACATCTATATGCGAGGGGAATAGTTGTGGACATCCGGCAATCTGGTCGAGACTGTAGGAAAGATTGATTTCAAATAAGACCGGACATGGCCTCTTGCTTGGAGTGAGATGAGATGAAATGGCGATGAGCGATTCTGGAGGTATAACTGGTGAAATACTGTCGATAGCTGGTCAGTGACGGGGAACTTGCGGGCGAACCGACTGACTTGATAGGGTGCGTTTCTGATGTTTTGATGTGCAAGGCAGGATTGCTGGTATCTATTTGATTTGATTGGGTGGTAATGGATTCCGAAAGAGCATCGGACAGTTCCTTTTGCAGGTCTGGGTGTGGCATGGTACCTCCGGCGGCGAGTGCGGCGCGTTGTTTCGCTGCTGGTATCAGGGGACTGGACTCTCTGTTGGCAGCAGTGGCGGAGGAGGCACAAGGCCACCAGAGAACCTGGTCTGAGTCTTTCTCCTGGCGCTCACGCAGACCGCGGACGACATCGGGTAGATGCAAGGACAGTGGGGCGTATAAGATGGGACAGCCTTTGGAGGGATGGGTAAGAAGCACAGGAGGGAAGCGGGGGCCCTGTACCTTGATGGCCGTATTTTATGCGATTGTATTCGCTCAGATGATGTTGGGAAGCTAGGGGAGCGAGCTTCTGCTATCAGCGCCACGGGAAGCGAACTCGCCAGGAGAGGAACGGGTGCACCTGGAGAGTCCATTGGTGATAGACCACGTTAGGCGAAGGCGTAGCGCGTTTCGGAGGGTCAGTCTGGTCCAGGTCCGCTGCGGTCCTGACTCTGCGACGGGGTGGGCACGGAGCGGCGTCGAGAACGGCGTCCGAGTCGGACATGGCCAGGTCGGATAAACGGTAGTAACAGGAGCGCTTCTCCCAACTGACATAATTGACTTTCCCTCGGTGTGCGCCTCCCGTCTCCATCGTCCTCAACGTCGTCCCTAGTCGTCCTTACGACGACCACCTGGCCCCGCTCCCTCTCGCAGTCATTCCTTTTGTCCTTCCTGTCTTTTTTTTTTGACCGCTCTTTGTTATACTAGAGAGATATGTCCCACTCAGTCCGTATAGCACATCAGGCCCGTCGTCCCGACAACACCCCACCATCGGCATCACGACCACCCATCTCCACTGGGACCACCATTCGTCGTGCAAAAACCCTCACTCGCCCGGAGCGCAGTGTTGCACCTATCCCCCTTATCAACCCCCCGTCTTCTCTCGCACCGACCGCATCAGGTTGGGTACCTGGTGTTAGCATCGGCAGTGGTTTCGACCCATGGCGCGTCTTCTCTCGCATCGTCACCTTCTGGGCCCCCTCTTTTCTGCTCACTTCTATTGGCGGTCTCAGTGACAAGAACATGATACAGGCTTGGAGAGAGAAGATCGCTCTTTGCTTCATCATCTTGCTTCTTTGCCTAGGTGTTGCTTTCATCACCGTTGGTACGCAAATGGTCCTTTGCCCCTCTACCTCTAGCACCACCTCTGCTCGTTACAACCCCCTCGGTTCTGTCGCTGGTACCCTCAGCGTCCAGGGTGTCGTCTTCAACGTGACTGCTGCAAAGAGTCCACAAGCTGTCAATCTAGACTCGCTCGCCCAACAAGAGCCCGGTCAAGATATCACTCCCTACTTTACCCGTAGCGCGTCACAATATACTGCCTGCAATGGTCTCAGCTTCCTTGTCGCGACAGACAATCCCTGTAGCTCCACTACAGCTTGTCCTCTCGGCCCTCTCAATGCTTCTTCTACATTCACCCAGCTCGACATACAAGAGACCTCGCAGCTTCTCGGCTATGACTGGAGCCAGGTTGCTATCCTGTCCAATTACTTTGTGATCGATGGCGCCGTCCTCAACATGAATCCCTACATGGAACTACACCCCAGCCCGATTTCTTCCGACCCCATCGATCTTGCCATCCGCACTGTTTTCCAGTCGAACAATACCGGTGGCAAGGATGCTACTATGTTGTTCTACAATAACGCCGCCACCAAATCTGCCGTCCCTTGTCTCCTTCAAAGATACTACGCCGGCAACATAGACAAAATCACACCCGGTTGTTTCGTGTCATCATTGATTCTTTACGTCGGCCTCATCGTCATCCTCAGTCTTGTTCTCGTGCGATTCGCGATGGCGTGTGTATTTAACTGGTTCCTCTCTGCCAGATTGGCTGGCCCTCCAGATAGCACGGACCTGAACCGCTCAGCCATCAGTCCGGCGGTCATGCCAGAAGGTGCCAACATCTCCATCGACAACAAAACCGGAATGGCTCCTTGGGCGGGTCCCGGCGGTTCCAAGAAACCCGCGGCGCTCCGCAAGGCTTCCCGAGCCCCTACCGCCGCCCCAATGTTGACCCAGGAACCTAGTCAAGTCGTGAGCTTGGCGCAGATTGGGACTGAGCTCTTCGCGGTGTGTTTGGTGACATGCTATTCCGAGGGTGAAGAGTCCATGCGCTCAACACTCGACTCGCTTTCTCGGACGACATATTCTGACCATCGAAAACTCCTTTTCGTCATTGCCGATGGAATGATTACTGGAGCGGGAGAGAAAAGAAGTACTCCAGATATTTGCGTCAGCCTATTAGAAGCTGATCCACGGTTCGGAAACCCGGCACCTATGAGTTACCTTGCCGTAGGGTCTGGGGCCAAGAGGGAGAACCGCGCGATGGTTTACGCAGGCCATTACAGTACGTTTTTTTTGGTGAGAGTTTCACTCGACGTGACCTTACAACTTTCGTTTGCGCAGCTTGTGCAGGTCGCCGCACTCCTACGTTGATAATTGTCAAGTGTGGGATAGAAGCCGAGTCAACGGACAATAAGCCTGGCAATCGTGGCAAGCGCGACAGTCAACTCATCCTGATGAACTTCTTCTCTCGGGTCACTTATAATGATCGCATGAGCCCGCTCGACTTCGATATGTTCCGTAAAATCCAGGTGCTTATGGGTGTAACTCCTGATTTCTTTGAGGTCTGCTTGATGGTATGACAATTCCGCCTATTGTTGATACTCTAGCAATGTCTCATGTGTTCGACAGGTTGATGCAGATACTAAAGTGTTCCCCGAGTCGCTCAAAGCCTTGGTAAACTGCATGCACCATGACCAAATGATCATGGGTGTTTGTGGAGAGACCCGGATAGCCAACAAACGAGCGTCATGGGTCACAGCGATCCAGGTGTTTGAGTACTTCATCTCCCATCATCTCGCCAAGGGCTTCGAATCCGTGTTTGGTGGTGTTTCATGCCTTCCGGGCTGTTTCTCAATGTTCCGATTGAAAGCTCGTCGGAATAGTGGTGATGATTGGATTCCTCTTATCGTCAAGCCTGAAATCGTCCGCGAGTACAGCCAAAGCGAAGTCTCAACTTTACACCAGAAAAACCTTTTATTGCTGGGTGAAGATCGTTTCTTGACCACCATTCTCATCCGTGCATTCCCCAACCGCAAAATGATGTTTCTCCCGCAAGCTCGCTGCCGTACTGTTGTTCCCGATACATTTCCTGTCCTTCTATCCCAACGGCGCCGTTGGATCAATTCAACTATCCACAATCTTATGGAGCTTGTCCTTGTACGCAATCTCTGTGGTACATTCTGTTTCAGCATGCAGTTTGTGGTATTCATGGATCTCCTCGGCACCGTCGTCCTTCCGATAGCCATTGGGTTGACTTATATGCTTATGGTCAGCATGATCATAAACCCTCCGGTCAATTTCGAGGAGGCGATCCCGTTGATCTTGTTGGTTGCTGTGCTTGGTCTTCCCGCCGTTCTGATTTTGATCACGACACGGAAGATCGTGTATGTGTTTTGGATGTTGATATACCTCATTGCCCTCCCCGTTTGGAACTTCGTGTTACCTGTTTATGCATTCTGGCACTTTGATGACTTTTCGTGGGGAGAGACGAGGTTGGTGCTTCCCCGGTCGCTAGCTTGCTGGCACAGTGCTGACTACTCGTGACAGAAAAGTGGAAGGGGAAGTGAAAAGCGAAGCCCATGGAACTGGTGACACTGCTGTCGGCGGATTGTCGGTGCCGCTTCGCCGCTGGGAAGACTGGGAACGATCAAGGCTCCGCAAACTCAAGCGTGAAGAACGAAGAAGAAGAGATATGGAGCGTCGCCATCCAGGCGGATTTGTCACTAGCGAGAACGATCTACTAAGTGTCCGAGGATGGAATCAGCACGAAGGCTCCGACACGTACTCAGTTACTTCTTCGGAAGATGATCACTGGGGCCAACAGGTTGGAGGGTACAACGAGAGCAGTGCGCGGTACCCTTCACCGCCTGTGGGTCTTTATAATGCCACAGCTGCTGAAGAGGGGGGAATAGTTGGCGATGCTCAATTGGAAGCGATGCTGGATGTTGGGTTCGACGAGTCCCTGGGCCATTCTCCCGCACGCACACCGATGTCCTCGGCATTCCCAGCACGCTATCAGCTAACCAACAACCCATCTCAACAGCATCTGATGGGCTATGACGCCGCGTCGTATTCCGGGTCTCTTGACGGTTCTCAGACGCCATCGACTTCATCCTTCTCCCTTACTCCCCATCACCAAGATGTACACGACTATCACCAACAATCGAAAGAAGCTTACGGACCCCTTGGACCATTAGACCCAGGGGAGAAGTTTTAAACAGGGACTCATCAAATACATGATTTTCGATCTTTGTTGATACATATTCCGCTTCTCAAGATGAGTGTCGTACTAATAGTTTTTAGTAATTCTCATCTCTTGTTGTACGATCTTATTATGGATATTTGTCACTTGGTTTGAATGAGACTAGATGCCAACACCTACGTACAGTCGTTACTTAGTTAATTCTTTTTCTTTTCTTTTTCATTGACCTAACGAGGTGTCTTCACCCGAGCTTATCTAAAAAAGCCATCTCCGGGGTATAGATTTAGCTGAGGATACGGGAGGCAACGAATACGACTTGTTCGTTCTGCTACAATGCTACTGGACCGAATGCAAAAAGGAAAGAGTTCACTGGGTCCTTGGTGGCCCAGGCGCGGGCGCTGACAATCCAAAAACACACTGAATGATCTATTCCTCACTCAAATCTCATCCTATGGTCGAGCGACTTCGTATATCCATGAATTAATCCATTTACTGTCATTTTTGAATTTCTTAGGTTTTTACTATTTTATTCAGAATGCTTTTTAGCGCGGTCACCGAATCGGAACAGTCGACCTCCAACATGTGCAAAAGCCACGTGACACCAGCCTACAGACAGAAATAAAATCACCTTGCTTGCAGAGCAAGGTCGTCCAGATTCAAAACAACAACAAACTGTGATATAAATGGATAGATATGATGGAACCCGTTGCTTCGTTGAGCGAAAAACGCTGATCCGGAGCTAACCGTGTACCACCACCTGAATCTGAATGTGACTGTTAAGGTGAGGGACTCATTAATATCACGCTCTCACTGTGCAAGCAAGGTGTTAAGTCATCTCCGACGACCCCTAGTAAAATAAGGGTAGTTAACCAAATGGACCTAGTCAGGAATTGCGCTCGAGTTTGTGACTGTCAGCCTATGTTTTCTGCAGTGACCATCGTGGCTATTCAAACAAAATGTACTCAAATGATAGTTGAAGCGCTACTCTAGTTGATCGCGTCGATTTGTTCTAGCGAAGTAACAGCACAGGATGAGTACCTCCTCACCATCGTCTTGCGCTCGGCCCATAGGATTTGGGTCATGTTTCCGCTTCGCCTCCTGGATGTCCTCATCTGGCCCTGCCGGAGAGCCTTTGTGATCAACATCACCGTCAGGTACACCTCTGTCCGGTTTAGTTGATAGTCCCTGTGTAGACATGATGATAAGATGAATTATGCAAGTAAGAAATTTGTATCTGCTTGCCTGCACAAGCCGTTGCAAGCGACTCCTCAGGCGACCTCTCACTCCGGGTACAGATGTATCTGATCCTTCTCCAGGGTAAATACGCTTGTGCCTTCTACGCCTCCTCCACAGGCCCTTGACGAGAGCAGAGTCTGTCCGTCCCTTTACTGCAGGGAGAGACTCTATCTGTACTTCACGAGCTTGTTTAACACCCCCTATCCGCGGGGATGGTGGATGATGAGACCTCGGAAGCTGTCATTTTGGATATCAGCGTGGGAAAGGGGGAAGTGTGCAGTTCAACCCACTTCTAGGATCGAACCTAGCAAACTGTTTGGAGAGGGCGGCAGCGGTACCAGAGCCGGCGAGACGGCTGGAGGGACTGTGTTTCCCTCATGCTTCGAGTCCATTGTGGGCTGCGAACTTGTTAGGACCACGACTCGGAAAGAAAGGAGGATCGACTCACTGGAGATGAAGGCTCGGCTTTGGGTAATGGGGAAGGTGCGTCCGGCGAAGGTCGGCGAATTACATCGGCGTCCCAGACCCATATTCTAAAATCACAACATCCGCCCACGAGATATCGACCATCGAAAGAAAATGCAACACATGAGACATCATTGGCATGGCGGAGGGGTGGACCGGCGACCTGACGAGTGTCCAGGTTCCACACTTGCATGACAATGTGAGGGCCAGCAGTAGCAAGGAAGGTTCCATCGGGAGATATGGCAATGGATGTGATGATATTTGCATGAGATTTCATGGGCTCTCCGACTTGTTCGCCATTGACGACGTCCCAGACGCGTATTGTACCATCGTCGGAGGCGGTGACGAGCTGTCGACCGTCTGGGGTGTACACGACGCATCTCACATCGTTCTCGTGGCCTTCCATAGGACCGAGCAGCATCTGGCCAATGTCGGAATCACAGATGCGGACTGTTTTGTCGTTTGCAACGCTGGCAATTTCGAGACCATCAGGGGAATAAGTGAGGGCATACAGATTGCCATTGTGTGATCTGAAAGGGCCAGCGAGTAAACCACCTGTATCTGCGTCCCATATGCGTATCGTATTATCTCCAGTGGTGGCGATTCGTCGCCCGTTGGGCGAGAATGTGACACACCACAGGCCAGAGGCATGTCCTTCAACGGGCTCATACGCGAGTTCGCCACTCGACACACTCCACACCCGCAACGTTCGATCCTCCGCCGCACTGGCAATCATTTCGCCATCGGGTGAGACGGCGACGGAGCGGACTACATCTGTATGACCGGTGAACGGTTCCCTCGTTTGCAAGCCCGTCTCGAGGTCCCATATTCGAACGGTGTTGTCCCACGAAGAGCTGACAATGCGGCGGTTATCAGGGAAGAAGGTGACACATCTGACGGTGTCGGTGTGGCCAACTAACGTTCGTAGTGGGCGGACGTGTTCTGGTCTACGGAGACGAGCAGCAGAGGACAGCATTCTGGCTAGGAACTTGCCTCGACGACGAGAGGTGCGAGTCGGAGCCGGACCGACTCGGCGAGGAAATGGATGGACTGAGTGAACTGGGCCGTTTGATCGGTCCGTAGTGCAACTGGCAACGTGGGATTGGTCTACTCGTACATGAGATTGTCGGCTCTCGTGCTGTCGATCTTGTCTTGATTCGAGAATATGGCGTGTCGGTCGCGGGCTGAGTTGTTTGCACTGTGTCTGACCAAACCTAACATCATCTCCACATTTTCTCCCTGCTGATTTTCCTAGCCCTCATTACGTTGCTACCAACCAGGGACATCATCCTACGTCGTGTGCCGTTACTGCCTCGTTTTCGCAGCAACACATTTCGTCGGTCCTTACACTGAATCCCCCTTCTCTTCAATGGGCACGGCGACCGCTCAGCGCAGAGGCGTCTGGGAGCCTCTCCCACTCATCGTATACGGCTATGCTATCCATCCACTTTCCCAGTCCAAGCGTGACACACGCATATCGAGCCGACGCCCCATGTCCACTATCACAGAGGCCTCAGATGGCGAAGTCGGCGGGCACAGAGATGTCGTTTCCCTCGAAGTCGGCGACGAAGTCTACGCCTTTGAGAAATACACTCCTAGAGGCAAGGAAGTCGAGGGCGTCTGGTATCGTGGGTGCGTCGACCCCGACAGCTTTCCGCGACCATAATCATCACACTGAGTCCAAACTTCTAGATACGTTGTCTCCACAGCTCGTCGACCACCTCCTTTGATCTGGTCCGATCCTTCCACTTCCACGGCCACTAAAGCGCCGCTCAGAGCCGACGAACCTCAACAAGTGTTCATTGGCATTTTCCCTGCATCTCACATCTATGCTCGGGACGAGTTATCAGACGCGGAAGGCCGTCTACCCGACCTAGTCACATCGTTGATCAATAACCCAAGTTCCGCCACCGGTCAACACCCCAACGGAACATCGCACATGGCCGACTATCTGGCTCAATGGAAGCGCGAACGTGCCGACTCAGGCCCCGACCATCCCGTACGAGAGCGTGAGCGTGACCACACCAAGGAGAGGGACCGTGAAAAGGACGGTTTGGAAGATGAGCGCAAGTCATTCAAGCTCCCCCCACCCCCAGAGCAAGCCAAGTCATCCCGTGCTGCAGTCACAGTTTACCCCGCCAGCCTTTATTCCGCTGCTCCCTCTGAAGAAGTGCTGAAACCACTCCCACCCAGACCTTCTCTCAAATCCGGCGACGACACCGCGTCCGGTGCTACGCAACCTATCATCGATGAGATTGCATCGGCACTAAGGGAATGGCATAGCCTAATGTTTCAACACCTAGCACAAAGGCAATATGCGCTCTTTCGTACGGTTAAATCTCACATAGAAGCCTTACACCTTGGTCGAAGGCAATTACTCGCGCAAACCCTCAGTGCCGAGGAAACAATTGCACTAAGGAGAGACTGCGTGGCAAGGCTAGTGACTGGGAACATGGTTCAGGACTTGGATATCATTGTCAGACATCCTACTTGGGGAGCGCTCGTTACTGTCGACGTAGAAGGCGAGGTCGACCCGCGAAGCTGGGTTAGTGCTGTCAGGATGTACGCTATGCAAACTGCATTGGCATACATGAACGTACCAGCAGATCATCTTAACCTCACAAAAAATACGCCAGCAGAATATTATACTCCTTCAGCTCCGATCCCTACCCCAGCACATTCTGTTTTCCCCGATGTCACTCGTCCTCGCCATTCGTCTCGTCTCGTCGGCTCTCTCGCTTCTTCGACTTCCTTTAGTGGCGCTAGCGCTAAACCATCCCCTGCAAAGTTTTACCACATATTCCTCGACCTTCGCGCTTTCGTCGCCTCCTTCTGTGCACCCGGGGAAGTGGCCGAACTGTTTTTCTCCATCTACAAACACTCGGATAACCCGCGATTCGTAACGGAAGAATGCTGTGTTGTGCTAAACCACAACGGTGTCCCTGCTCGTGATGGTGGTTCAGCGATACATGCTCGCACACTCTTCACCGATATCGCACAGAGCGATGCACAAGATACTTTGTTTTTAGTGTGCCGGATCGTTCGCAACGGGGCCATGAAAATGGCCTCAAGTATCAGCTCCGGTATACCTGGCGTGGACGGCGGCAGACGAAGGCCATCAGAGTCATCAATTTCCCTCGTCGATTTCACAGGGACGGTTCGTACGCCCTCTATGCCACTCAGCCAAGGATTTACCGAAACTGCCAACTACCGCCGCCCATTCGGTTGTGCAGTCCTCGAGCTGACACAGTTGAGCAAGATGGTAGCTGAAGGATCCGATGTATCCTCGATGCGCGAACACACAATGCCGATCTATGTTCCGGTTAACGAGGCATTGTTTTCGATGCTTCATCAAGATATCATTGCAGGTAATTCAAGGGAGTATGAAAAGTCATCCAGGTACTTGCCGGTCCCTGTTTGGCCACACTCAGCAACTGATAACTTTGCAGGGCCGAGATGCTTGCAGTATCGGTCAAGATTTTTCATGGAGATGCATCTACAATCATCAGAGAGAACATGTCTCTTCTTCAGGATATCCCGCTCACCCTCCGCCTTGGCTTCCCTGACGTTGTATTCCCGGGTGACATCCGCAACGAACTTTACATTAAACTCTGGTCTGGAGAGTTCCCCACTTTTCACACGCAGTCTGCACGTCTCAGCGTGGCCAACTTTGCTCGTCCCGGGCCATCTGCTCAGAATGTCCAGGTCACCATTGAGGTTCGAGATTCCTCTGGCTCTACAGTGGAAGATGCCATCTCTCTTGGGGCTGGTGAACCACCCGTGACGCAGTTTCACTCAATAGTGTTCGCTCGCAACAATCACCCAACGTATGGCGAACTCATTAAGCTTCAGTTACCTCTCCGGGGTGTGCCCGATTGGCACCTGTTCTTCACGTTTAGGAATCGGATCGGGAATCGTGCCTTAGGGCCGGAGCGAGCCTATGCATTCGCATTCCAACCTCTATTCCCCGGCCAAGGCGCATTCTTAGAGGATGGTAGCCATACCCTGGTATTGTACAAAGCCGACAGACTGGGCCAAATTACACCAGAAATGTATCTCACATCGTCGCCTTGGGTTTTGCCAGGTCAGCGCCCAGACCAGGTGACAGTTTCCTCCGATCTCCAGAGGCTCGCTCCTCCCCTCCGCGATACCCTCATCATCCGATCTTCTCTATGCTCTACCAAATTTACTCAGAATCCCGTGTTGCTCAGTCTTCTCAAGTGGGAGCAGATACCAGACAAGGAACTCCTCTCTACCGTACTCAGCAAGTTCACCTTCGTTGGTGAAGGCGAAATCGTCAAGTTCCTGCGCGACATATTCGACTCGCTTTTCGGCATCCTTGTCTCTCAAACGAACCAATCTGGCGAGATGGATCATCTCGTGTTCAATGCGCTCGTGACGGTACTCGGGATTGTCCAGGACAGAAGGTTCAGCAACTTCCAGCCCGTTTTGGATGTATACATCGAACAACACTTCAACTGCGCCACTGCGTCGTCTCATATAATTAGGTCGATGGATAGGCTTTTGAAGAATCCCACCGGCACCGATACAGCATCCCCTCTTAGAGCAGCGCTTAAAGTATGGCATTATGTTTTCAAGTTCATCACTCGCGCATGGGAGTTGCAGAAGTCCACGGAGCTTGGGATGTCGGGTGGCGCAACCGCCGAACACCTCGAAACAACATTCAAGAAGGAAGTCCGGACACATCTGACGGAGGTCAACCGCATGATGGCGACTACGTCCCCGCCATCTATCATCGGTGCGCAGACAATCGCCTTGCAGCACTTTACGTCCATATTACCTGAACTCGCCAAAATGCTCCCGACCATCGAGCTCGTCACGGTCGTAACAAACTTTGCTAATGCGATATCCAATGCCAAGGGGAAAATTATCATCTGGCGGCTTATCATGTACTTGCAGATTGTGAAAGGGTTCTTGTTTGACGACCCGCAATCACGAACTCTGCTCGTTCAGGCTGTTGTGCTCTGGATCAAGCCATACTTTGGTCGTTACGACGAGTTCACGCAGATGCAGCCAGGGGACTCGGACGGTGCTAAAGATGCGTCACGTGTCAGCTGGATGGAGT
The DNA here is from genome assembly GCA_038090635.1 of Rubroboletus satanas. Classification (NCBI taxonomy): domain Eukaryota; kingdom Fungi; phylum Basidiomycota; class Agaricomycetes; order Boletales; family Boletaceae; genus Rubroboletus; species Rubroboletus satanas. Next base: position 24,262 of record JBBPNB010000149.1, read on the forward strand.
CGGTGCGGTTGTGTGCGACCGTCCTTGCTGTGATGTTGGATAAGCTCCAGCAGCAATTGGTTTCCTCAACGGTACTTTCGGACCGTATTTTATTCAGACAAGAGCAAGACAACGTGGAGTATCTACTAATGCTGTTGCCCAGGTGTGTCTGGTTGTCTGCGCGGAAGTTCTCCGACTTAGGTCTTCTTTAGGCTTTTAGATTCGTACCGAGAGTTCCAAAATCCTGCCAACCACCGTGCTATTGAGCGTACAAGGGCGCCTACGACCAGCACCGCTGCAGTACCCGTAACGTTCCCCGAGTCTTACCCATTCTCTCTCATGACATCACCGCCCAACCCACCCCGGAACTCTACCAGCGCACCCAGCGTTGCCGAGGAACACGATATCTTCAACCCCGGTTTGGGAGAGACCGCTATCGTTTTCCTGTCTCTCGTTCTATCTGCCCCCACCAAGCATATATATAATTTTCTGGAGTCAAGCTATGACATCGAGGGGAGGGACAACTTTGCTGCACTTCTGGTACAGTTCTTCAAAGTCGCGACATCGATCCTTAACAATGACGCATGGCCGAGCACTTGGCTGAATGTGAACATCTTGGCGCACAAGGTCCTGATCAAAATGATGGACCCAGTAGCAACGCTTTTGAAAGAAATCTTCATCCCTCTACCGTCGGCTGCCCAGCAGTTCAAGTCCGACCTTTGGCACGATGCGTTCCACATGCTCTTCAAACTTCTCTCTTCTGATCAACTCGTTATCGAGGACTTCACTGCACAGGTGCGTGTTCCGAATCCTACTTGATTGCCAGCTCAGTTGGGCGTAGAAACGTCGCGCTGTCTGGCGGCTGGGTGGTGATATTCGCGGTGAAGGTGCTGAAATTCTGTCACGCCTATGGGAAGCCCTTATATGGCCCGAGACTCCCGAAGCAGAAACACCGCAAGGAGTGAGTATTTGTTCACCTTCCCACGTCTTGTTACTTACTGTTTTCCAGGGTTATCAACCAGTTCTCCACCCTCTCATTGGACAAATCGTGAATCTGTGCTTAAGTCATCACGACTCGTTGCGCAACAATGCAGTCAACATGCTATTCGGAATGATCATATCAGAATACCAGCAATTCGGACACTTCGAGCAAATCGAGAACGAATTAGTGAGGAAGTTGGACTCGCTGTTCATGTCGCAATCGAAGGGCGATGACATCTCGCGCGCCTTCTTCATTGCACACTTGCGGCAGTTGTTTGAGACTGCGCAGGTGGACGACCCGCTCCGGGAACGGGTGTCGACCTTTTTGGACTGCGTAGACGCATTCCTTAAACTCTTGCTAAGTCTTAGACATCTGCCCGAGGGTGAAGAATTTGCCGACGACCGAGTTATTGCTACGGTACGCCCATCCCAGAGTGTTGGCAAACATCTTCCTGACGCTCCTGACAGTTAAGATTGATGAACTTCATTCGAGAGATAGGTCGAGAAGAGATGTACATCAAATATGTACACCAGCTCGTTAACGTAGGCAGAAGCACGACTTGCGTTTCGTATGCCCTGATGCTCATCACCTACTAGGCCCACTTGCAATCTCAAAATTATGTGGAAGCTGCACTTACCCTCAAACTGCACTCCGACCTCCACGAATGGGATCTATATTCCTTCGTTCCTCCTATGGAAGATCTTGGATTACCACAGCAATCCCAATTTCACCGTAAAGAGACTCTTTGCCTCATGATTCTTGATTATCTTGGTCTGTCCAACTGCTCTCGAGATGACTCAGATTCTGACTGTCAAGTCATCACAGGCAAGGGGAAAGCATACGAGAGCGCAATTGATATATGCAAGGAACTGGCGAAACAGCATGCTGAAGTGACATTCAACTAGTACGATTGAGATTTCACCGTTTCACTTCAGTGATACTCAAGTCCGCATGTGCACAGTACCCGTTTAGCGGAGATCCTCAGACATCAAGCAACTTTGTTGGAGCACATCATTACTGACCAACGCTACTATCCGGACTATTTCCGCGTGGCATTCTTTGGCGAATTCCCAGATGCAATCCGTGGTAAACAGTTCATTGTACGTTTGTATACACCGTTAGCATTCGTGTTTCACTGATCTCTTCCCGTTGTCCAGTATCGAGGCTTCGAGTGGGAAAAGTATGGAGCATTCTGTGAACGAATGCTTAACAAGCACCCAGGATCCCAGTTGTTGAAGACACCTGGAGACCCGCCTGTTGATGTTCGGTTCGGCACCAATCAATACATTCAAGTGACCGCCGTTTCTCCAGAACCGAATCGTACACTACCAATTTTTACCTGTCCTGATGTGCCTCCAGCGATACGAAGCTACTATGAACACAGGCAAGTAGTTAATACGTGTATTAGAGACCTTGCCCTGAGTTCTCGACATAGCTCGGTCAATATCTTCAGCAGTACCCGGCCAATTACCAAAACCGACCGGGACGGTAACGAAGAAGTGTGGCTCGAGAAGACATGCTACACGACCGAGCAGGCTTTCCCCACGGTCCTGCGTAGATCCGATATCACGGAGTGGGAAGTCGTGGAGATCTCGCCAGTAGACCACGCATATAACGGAGTGGAACAAAAAACTCGGGAGCTTGATTTTCTGCATCTGAGATACTCTGCGCTTGCGAAGACTGCCCAAATCTTCTCCACTAATGCATTGTCCATGACGTTGAATGATGCCGTAGACCCTCCTGCGGACAGCATCCCCGGGTATCGGGAAGCGTTCTTCCATCCTACCTACCTTACGCGGCATACAGACAGGGGGGAACAAGCAGACCGGTTACGAACTGCAATCGATGACCACGTAAGTCCGCAGAGGTATTCTTCCAAACGAGAGAGAAATAGACTGATTTCTTCTAGGTTCGTGTCATAGACAGCTGCCTCAAGCTGCACGGGCAGATCTGCCCGCCAGAGATGCTCCGCTTCCACCAAACCTTGGAAGAACTCTTCCGCAAAAACTTCCCCGAGGAAGTTGGGCGTATAGGGGCGCAAGGCGGTTTCGAAGACGTCCCACCCCAGTCGTATGCACGAGTCAATGATCAATCATCTCTTCACGAGAACGCATCCGCGCAGCGATCACTTTCGTCAAGTGGCCAATCTAGCTTGCCCGCTCTCTCGCTAAGCACGACTGTCCCTCCTCAGCCCATGTCGCCGTTCATGCCCTCCAAAGACCAGCTGGCTGACGTTCCGTTTTCCAACAAGCGCACCCCGTTGCAACTTCATGCTGCGCATGTTGCTCGTCATGGCATCAACGGCGTGTCCACTGGAGGGCGCCAGGATGCCATGAGCAGCGAAGCAGGCACCGGATCTCCTCGCAATTCATTGATCACTGTTGGCAATGCCCCGTCCATGACCGCCCCCTCGGGCGCGTCGATAGTCACGTCCACCGTCGGCAGCCTTAAAGGTCGTTTTTCCCGCTTTGGAAGCCTCAGGTCAGGTCGCAGGTGATCACTGACATGTTGGTCTCCCGATATGAGTTTGTTGTTTGTGATAACCCACTCTCCCAAATGAAAACCGTCCGTTCGTATAGTATTCTTCAACGTAGTACTACCATCCTTTTTTTTTCTTTCTTTTTTCGCTCGAAACTCGTGTCTCCTTGTGAAATCTCTCCCTGAAATTGTTTAATTTTATTTCATACCCTCGACGAAATATCAATATACCCATTCAAGTGACACAATAGTAACGGTATTTGCGCTCGTTGCCAAAAAAAAAAAAAAAAAAAAGTACACAGAAACCACGGACAACGGACAAGCCAACATTGGAGGGGAAGGGGAATATCGATACAGTAGGAGGCGCAAGTTAGATAATAAGTGAGAACAACATGGTTAACCAGTTTCGAACAAGCAAAAACTATGCCTGCTGACTCGCTAGCATCGCACTCGTGTTATGATGCTCTCGTAGCGTCTGAAACTCGAACGAGTCATACGTGTTTATGGGGTACGGGGACGTAGCGTAAATGTCAACGGGCTCTGCGGAATCTGACGGACTGTATCCATAAGCAGGTGAATAAATGGGTTCGTGCGGAGATAGGAGCATGACGTCGCTGGTGGGTCGTGTCGCCGCCCATTCATGTTGGGTTCGAGCTCCCACAAAGGTAGAGGTATCGCGCGCCAGCAAGGTCGATGATTCGGCGGTATACATGGGGGACTGAAGAGAAGAGGCTGAGGAGGGGGGTGGCGGCGGCGGCACTCCATAGGCCATGTCTGGTTCTGGGTAGTACCTCTGCATGATCTCCGTGTCGAGGTACATGGATTGTAACTGTTCTTCGTGCAGTGAAGGTCGACGATGAACTTCCGGCGATGCATCCGGACTGCACTCGTTTGGAAATGGTGGAAGGTGGATGACGGGGGATGGTTGGGAGACATACAATGCGTCCAAGTGTGGTTCGTGTTGTAGCTGGGAAGATTTATCGCCATACGCACTGGCAGCACCACCCGAAGAGGGTCCGGTGGACATCTCTTGTAGCAGCATTGTGTCAAAAGATGGGGAAAGGGCCTCATTCTTCGGCGAACCGGCAGTAGGGGAAGCATAAAGGGACTGTGCGAAAGGGCATGGTTAATGATGGTAACGATGGTGTTGCTTTAACTCACGTATTTTGAAAGAATCTTATCCAGCGCGTGGGGTAGGAGCTTCCAGTCAAACACCTTGACGTCCTTCTCTATCTTTCGTGGCTTGGGGTCGGGAAAGTCCATGATGCGCTGGAAGAAAGACTCGAACCCAGGTCGCGTCTTCGACACAGTGGTAGGACGAAGGCCTTCTAAATTTCTTCGAATACGATTTTTCTCGTCGACCTCAAAATCAGTCTCTACGAGGCGCTGAAGCAAATGAATGATATCAACGGATGTTACACAGCAAGAGTCTGTCTCTTGGCGGTAGATGCATGAGATGACGATGTCATCAGCGTCGTAGTCGGCTTGCGAGATCCGCTCGGCGGAAACGATAAGCCTGTTGCCGTCCTGCAAGCGTCGAAAACGAACGAGTCTGCGACCTGCGTGTAACTCTGACTCTTCCCAATCAAAGCAGAAGTTGTCGAGGGGAGTGGTGATGTCGAGGATGACGGTCCGGGTGGTGTCTTCTGGTTCTGGGCCCGCCTGCCGTGATGCACGCCTCAGGGCTGGAGTGATAAGCTGGGTGTGGGGGCGGGAACCCTGGGAAGATGCATACTCGGAATCGGACGAGGGAGGGGTCTGTGGTTGACTGTAAGGGCTGCGGCGCTTGGAAGAACGGTCCACCCCTTCACCGGAAACGGACCGGAGAATGGGCCGGGAAGGTGGGTTACTGCCTGTAGGGGGTGTGTGGGGATATTTGGGCAAGACTGGGGATATACAAGTTTCTGCGCCGTCTTTGGATGTCGTGTGAGAGATGGACGAGGATGAAGAGCACGCGGGGGACGCACCGAGATTGTGGTAGACAAAGTCGCCGAATGTGACGGAATCGACGACTTGATTTTCCTTGTCGACGGCTTGGATGGTCAGAGGGACTATGGGGGAAGAAGACTTTTGCTTTGAAAAGTCGGGTGCATGGCCGGATAGCTGCCAACGACCGGATCCGGGAGAATCGATCTCGTGGACGTGGGTGCTCACGGCACGACGTCCGACGACGAGACGGATGTTTATACCGACGGCGAGATCTGCCTTGCAAGTGAAATTGACGGAGATGGGAGTGCCTTGGTCGCCCTCGCCGGGTGCATAGCTCATGACCCAGAGCAGGTCGACACCTGAGCAGGCGAGGCGGGTAGGGCGTCCAGACGGATCACGGGGATTCAAGTTTTGGCCGGCAGTGGTGAGGGAGCGGGCAGAGCTGTTGAGGGAGGAAGTGAGCAGAGACATGGTGGGGGAGAGATAAAGAGAGTGTGGACGAGAATTAAATTGGACGAAGGGTATTTGTCGATCACGGAGAGCGGGGTACGAAAACGGATAATTGACAGAGGCATTGATATCCAGCACTAGCGGCGGTGGACAATGGACGAGACCCAGACAAGAGCGCATCAGATCTGCAGCGATCAGACAAGACTCTTCTCCTTTTACGGCTACCACGTGCTCAGGGCCAACTCAAGTGTACAGACATGCAGCGTGGCGCGCATCCCAACGACCCTCTCCTGTCGACCCACAAGGACCGTCCACCGTCGTGGGCACCCATATCCGTGCCACAGGCGGGATATGGCCCTCTGCCGAGAGCACCCGCTGACAGCTCGTGCAACGGTCCACAAAGAGCCCTCGGTAGCACACAAGAACGCTCTATCAGATCAACAACATCAGCCATCGCAGTCACAGAACACCGACTGCCCACCATCAGCATCTGAACCGGAACCCGTGGATGCGACAATATCATCTTGGTCATATGTTGCGACAGCCCTTGAAAGGCTAAATAGTCCGACTGCTCGTGGGGCAACTTCTACTCAGTACCATCATCCTCAGTGATATCATAGCCAAAGCCAATCTTAAACCATACCCTTTCCCGTGGTCCGAATGCGGCGACCCTCTCCACGATAAGCGGGCTCTCCAGATTCGTGAATATGAACGACATGTATGCAGTCAGCACATCCGGTATGATAAACCGGAGCACGACCGGGCTGGTAAGCCTCCCACCGTCGGATTTCCAACCACCACCGCTGGCGTTCCTGGACGAGGCTCCCTTGAGCTCGTCCCGGACTGTCTTGGTCCGTGACCAGACCGCTAATTTGCACTTGGGCAACGTAGTGTCCGTTTCAGCAGTGGGCGACGACTTTGATTCAGAAACGCTTCCCCGGTTAAACTCGCGCACATACTCGAGCAGAGATTCAGCGCGCATCGGCGGTGGATCATCCTCGGGAGGCGCGAAGAGTGACAAAGATCGCGGCGGTAGGGGTATGTAGGGTTGGGGAGAACCTACTGGCGACTGTGGTCGTCTGCGAACACATACAATCTCGCGTCTACTTCCATTCAGATATACACACGTACTTGCGTTTCCGGTTGTCACGTCGACAAGACAAACCGAGTTCAGTTTGATCAGCGTCTTCACTAGCGCGCGCGGCTCGCAAGGCCCCCTGTACCCGGTCGGAGCATAGCACCTCCAGAAATTCCTTCAACGCGCGAAAATCATGAGTAGGTGTAGAGTTGAACGTGACTGCAAATTCCCGATCGATGGTTGGATCAAACGCAGGAGGGAAATCGGCCAACGGAGAGGTCGACGGGGGTCTGAGGAGCATGGTGGGTACATGTCGAAGTGTTTGCAGGCGACTATGGAGGTCTGTCAGTGTTTGAATGCGGTCCTGGAGGCTTGGTGGAGGTGTCACAGCGTTTGGTGTGTCTGACCCCAGCGACGCCATGGATGAATGTTGCAAGTGGCTGTGTAAATGACCTTGCCACATGACGGCGGCGGCGTCGCACTCAGCCGTAGTATGCACTCTATCCATTGAACCATTGAAATCCCCCTCTTTCAAGCCGCCACACCGTCAGTTCTGGTGCATTCCCCGTACTGATTAATGATGGCCAGATCTCTAATCTGTCCGACTTCATTAGATTTGAGCGATTGTGTCAACCATTCAAGCACTTGGGTCTCAATCCAGAAGCCGGTTTTGTGTCACGTAAATATGTACGCCGCCGATGACCGTTATCTTAGCCCCGTCTTGACGAACACTGAGCAAGTACTTCGTGTACGTCCTGGAAGACCTCACACCACCTTTACGCATCTTGCACTTGATCATTTCTGTGATGCAAGTCAGGAGAGAATTAGGTTCCGTCAGCTACCCCAAGAAATGCAAACGAAAACGAAAGACCCTATATCGTCGGACGTCAACGCATCAAGGAGATGGCACCGCAGTCGCAACACGCATGATTTCTTCCGAACCCCATGTCACTTCAGGATGCCTACTCTGTGGTAGAAATGACGACCAGCATCACCTGGAAGAGGTGCGCTCAAGGTTTCGCCCGTAATGAATAATGGACAGGGACAACGTTTTGCAGGCCTTACTGATGAAAACATATGATTTCGTTTGAGATCCTACATCCGGTTGGCGCGGGAGACTGAACACGAACTTGAACTCAAACACAATTTTTAACAAGGCTAGCCCGAAGTAATCGCTATGCTGACGAGGCCACACCACTGTTGATGTATTTCACCGAGCAGAAAGCATGCGGTCACGACGCCACCCGAAGAAATATAAAACCAGTGGGCGCCTCTTAGGTTTCGGTATGCAGTTGAGAACCCTGCATCGCATTCCGTTGGCACCTCCAACTCTCTCGTAGTCATCTGCGCCGCATAAGCGTTAGTGCATGGCCATTCCGTTAAAAGTTAGAACATACGCACCTGTGCCCTAATACACGGTATCCATTCCCCAAGTCCAAGCGAGGCAAGAACAGCTTTCTCTTGGCCTGCTTGATAATGGCCACTCCCGAGCCACAGGCCAATGTCTGTGAATTCCCCATTTGACTCCTCACTGAATGGCCCTGCTAGAACACTGTCATGTAAGTTTTGAATAGCGGTCGCCTGAGCCCCTGACGTGAGCTGCCGCATAAATTCTCGGACTTTCCCATCGGGTGGAGAGGCGCCTGCGACAACGAGAGTCATGATAGAGGGTATGTATGTCGGAAGCGATGGCGAGGTTTCTGGTGGTGCTGGAAAGCTTCGGTGGAACTGGTAGAGCGCATTCAGGGTGTTGACGGTTGCTGTACCGAGCGAAAAATCGCATGTAGCAGTTTGCAAGGATACAGAATCCATGGATTCGATGTGGGCCTTGGGTGTTGGAGGCTTACTGACCTCGGTCACTGTCACGTCAGCAAATGCTAACGACAACACCACTCGACTCGAGGTGGTCAGGATACGAAAGGCTTCCCCAAAGCTCGAATTTACGTCGTGGGTTGAACGTTCAAGCTGTTCCCGTCGGTAATGATGGGTTACCGATAAGTATATGATATGCCGGCCGGCTCACGATATCGTATCAGTAGTAGTGACTCAACATCGCTGGAATTTTGCTGCCAATCCGAAAACTTTACTTGCGCGTCTAGGGTAAATGCCTCCGGTGCCCCAGATTACGAGGTGGCGAATAAGCCAAGAACCTAAGCCAGTGGAGACGAAAGTGAGTCATGGCGAATTGTTCACTGGGCAGTGCCTTGTAAAAGAACACAATGGACATTATTCGGACAACAATGAGCCTGTAAACATATTTATCGATGACAATTATGTAAGCTAGTTGTCGATTGACCAGTCACTGTAATCAAGTTGCTTTTGACGGCGTGGAGACAGTCAAGTGCGCAATGCGCATGTGCAGCACCACCCGTTCGACTCAATTTGCCTTCTCTTCTTTCCACACGATCCGACCGCTATTGTCCAGAAGGAGCTTCTCCCTAGACCGTTCATACCTGTCGCTGAACACGGCTCAGCGCGGGTGGTGGTGCCCATGAGATCTGAGTCGATACTCCTGCATGGATAACCTTTCGTCCTCTACATATCCACCACTACTCCATGTCGTGTATCTCCATATGCGTGTGACCAACGGCGATAACGATAGGAAATTTAAGAATGAACAACTCATTGGGCTAGTAGTAGTACTCCTGGTGGTGCTGCCCGCACTACAGTGTACTTGGGGGATTGGGCTCAGAGGTAAAAATTGGATACATATAGTACACAACAGTTATGAGAATGTAATCAATAATGGGAACCGACAACCTGCCTCGGAGAGGACACC
>JBBPNB010000150.1:0-33677 GCA_038090635.1 Rubroboletus satanas
GGCGGAAACCCTGGCGTGATGTGACTTTCTCCCCTCAGTCGATTTCCACCATGTTGACCGATGGACATAGCTACGATGAGTTTTCGAACACGCGGAATGAATCTCGGCAGGATGGCGACCACAATAACACCGGGTCCCTGGAGAGCGTGCACAATGCCATGCATGGAAACATCGTATGTCTGACTTGGTTGACAAAGTGTGAAAATTGACCTGTGTTGGGTGCAGGGCGGCAATGGTCATATGGTTGGTACTTTGTGTTTTGAACCAGCCGATCGCTAATTCGTCCTTCTACTTGTCAAGGGCTACCCGGACTATGTAAGTGCACTTACCACATTTCTTGCTCGATTACTCAATGTGGGACTCACAGGCGGGATTTGACCCCATCTTCTTCTGTAAGTGGATGTTATGGAATGTTCCATTGACGCTAATGTCTATGCAGTCCACCATTGCAATGTCGATAGGATTCGTATGTCGTGATCATCGTACTAGTTTTATATGAGCTAATTCGATGATACAACACAGTTGCGTTGTGGGATTGGTGCTACCCAGACTACTGGATGGGCGATGGCTACACCGTTGACGGAACAGAGCAACAATGGACCCTGGTGAGTGTATTACCCTTCTTCGACTTACTGATTGACATTGCGCCATGATCCCAGGTCACTGGAACGTACTCCGCGGCGTATTCACAGATGATTCAGGATGACGGGGAATGGGGCTACCTTGTTCCATTCAGGCACCCAGACGGGGCTTATTGGACAAGTAAACAAACCCGTTTCTTCACTCCAGATGCGTTCCCTAAATGTAGCGTCCTTCTCAGGTCCCACCATACACAGCTGACGCTCACTCTCCCAGACTATTCCTACGAAGAATTCTTGGGTGTCAAGGTCGACAAGGCTTCAGCTAGCCCCAAAGAGCGCCAAGAGGCGCGCGCGAGAATCGCCAAGTATTACGGCGTCGACCCCCAGAAGGCCGTGTTGACCATCCATGCGCCCTCCTGGACACACATCAGTGTGCCCGCCCTTGGCGAAGTTAACCTTCCTCCCAACTTCCAGCCGATTCAGAACTTCCGCGTCTTCAAGATCCTCGTTCGGCTCCACGAACACGCCATCGGCGCGTCTTACCACTTCAACCTCTACTACAAGGAAGAACTGGTCGGTAGCGTCACCGTCTTTGCACGCGAGAGCAATTCCCCCTGCAAGGCATGTGCTGTCCGCCGCGCTGCCGACTCTGTTGTGCGCGGGGTGATCACGATTCCATCTCGCATCATCAACGATATCATCGTTCACAGTAGCATCCCGGCAACCCAAAACACCATGGACACCACCACGAATCTCATCGCCCAGGCGCTTTCGGGTAAACTCGAGGACCTGGGCGGTAAGGTCCTTGCGACCGCACAGGGCGGCACAGTGGCGGCCCCCGTCCCAGCCGAACAGGCAGCCCCGAGGACGATTCATCCAGCCGAGGTCTCGTTGTTGTCGGCAGCGGTGGCGGAAGACGTCACGGACAAGAACCAGCCTGTGCACTTTTTCGACTGGCAGCGCCACGCGGACATTTTCCCGGTACGTCCCGGTTCCCCCCCACTTGGTAGATATGGACCTGCCCCCCTCGCGTTCTCTCCTTTCTCTCCTTTCTTTTGCTTTTTTGGCTGACGTGGTTTTTCTCCCCCTGCAGAGCGGCTGGAAGGCCGAGTCTTTTCAGGCTCCTGCTGCACATTGAATATAACGTCGCCGTTTTCCACGACATACTTTCTTGGGGGGAAATGCCGTGTATCGTTGAGATCTCAGGGGTGACCAGTGACCGTTGCCGCGCGTGTATGTACGATTAATTTGACCATCATCTGGAAGCGTAGGCGTGGCTTGGAATGCATCTTGTCTTTTATTGCCAAACTTGGCTGAGCTGCGCCGGCGTGTTTTTTGTCGTTCCGGAAACGGGCGAGTGTTCAAACGTTCAATGTTGCCACTAGGTGCCCTTGAAATTTCTGTACGTAGAGGCTGGCTGCTCTTTTGTGAGTACCATCAGGTCATCAGCATGGAAATCCACAACAAAAATCAAACTCCTGTATAATTAATGGGGGTCAGTGCAACATGACTACTCATGCCAAGCATCGCTGGGCCCGCCACCATGGTTGGACGTCGAGCCATCCCATTGCCCATTGCCGCTAGTAAACTAGGCTTGAACGAAGTTGTGATCAACTCGTCCGAGGGCCCGGCTCACTGCCTGACGAGGAGCACGCGACGTAGTACAAAGAGGTTACTTACTCGTACTCCTAGCTATAGGGCCGGTACGTACTCACTGCAAATTCAACTTGATTTTTGGCAACAGGCTCATCAACTTGAAACCCCCCTCCCCAATCGATCGACGACCACCGTCCATGATGGTACAACGCTCGTAGTGCATGCCACTTGCGCGTGCCCCGATCCGCTAGACGACCATCCTTCTCGGGGCATGGTTCAATGATGTTCTCAGACCCGAATCACAACAAAGACATGAAAAGTGGTGAATGGCGTGTGATGGTATTGGACCAGATAAAAATGCGTTCGACCAGCATCATGATGGCACTCCTCCAACAAAATGGCATGTAGGAATGTGTGTGTGTGTGTGAGGATGGCCCGAGAGGTAGACGAGCGCAGGGGCAAAAGCGAGGTTACGGACATGATAAACATGAAAAACTGAAAGTGGGGGTGGGGGGGAAAGAAAAAGAAAAGAAAGCAAAGTTAAAGCAAAGTGTGTACCTGTTAAAGACGTGATAACTCGCAGGCGACAATGGCTAGGTGTTGCACGTCCTCAGTCTCATCCTCGTCGACAGGGCATTTCTATAGTCTCTGGGCAACCCTAACCTACGTGCATGTTCACCAACTAGCGTAGATGACTGGTCGGTGGGTCACTCGAAACTAGATCATACCGCGTGCAATCTGGGACAATTGCTCCGCCATTTGTGGGTAGTTTCTGATGAACTGCAACTGTGCTTTGCTAGCCTACAAAAGAGTCATTTCACATAACCGAAGGAGAACATGGTCCATGTCAGCTCACCTCGAGATAGGTAAGCGCAGCGGTGATCTCTGCTTCTCCTCTCGCCATCTCGACTTGCTTTTCGAACCAGGTGATCGCAACCTCGATCTCACTTTTTTGGAGAGCGAGCTGTGCAAGTGTGGCAACTGCAGGCTCGCATGAAGGGTCCAGAACAAGGGCCTCGCGGCAAAGTGCCTCCGCGGCTGGAAGGTCCTGACGCCATTGGAAAATTGCAAGCGCTTTGTTGACAAGAGGTAATGGATTAGGAGGGGAGCTAGCAAGTCTGATTTAGTGTCAAAGTAGTAGCAGATTGCGAAAAAACTGACTTGACTTTCTCGAGTTCGATCGCCCTGTCGAACTTCTCAACAGCATCTTGGAAGCGTTGCTGGTCTAACAATAGTTCACCGCTACAACGTAGAGTCTGTTAGCTGCTCCCTAATTATAACCTTGCCACCAAACATACTAGTAGTTGCAGACTTCACCCCTTGAAGGGAACGACGTCATCGTCCGTCGGAAGGTCGCCATGCTGTTCGCAAGATTGCCCAATTTGTATTGTGCAACGGCAAGCTGAATGTGCGAGAACACGAATGACGAATCAAGCGTGGACGATTTCGTGTAGTTGGTTGCAGCAGACGAGAAGTCATTCGTGATGAAGAAAACTTGGCAGAGTCAATTTAAACCATCAGGTAGGAATAAGACCAACACACCCTGCCCTCGATGGTAGTAAACATCGGGATCGTCCTCGTTAATCCCGATAGCATCCTCGAAGCACTTCATTGCCTGCGCATTGTCACCCTCCTCCATGTGCACGCTCGCAAGCTTGACTAGCGATTGCGTGAATGAAGGATTGAGAGTGAGAGACTCGAGCAAGTCGGCTTTGGCTCCACGAACATCCGCAGTCAGGAACCTGCAGAGAGGATCATCAACTCAAAGAATGGGGGATGTATAAATGATTGACGTACTTGAACGTTCCCTTCAGGTTGAAGGCCTCGGCGCGACCAGTATCCCACGATATCCCCTGTTCAAGAGCCTCGTTGACCAGGGTGAACGCATGCGGGTAGTCGGCTGCCTCGAGCGCCTCGAGTGCTAACAAGAGTGTTTGGTCGCCTTGGGATGGGGTCTCCGGAAGCGTAGGAAGTGGTCCTATGACCTTGTCAATTTACCAATCAAATGACGTAGTCAGGAACTCACGCTTCCGGAAAGCAGCAAAGTAAGCCGAAATGAACGTTTGCGAAGGCAGACGGGGTTCCCGGGTCTATTCGCGAGTTGGGATAACGAGAGTGAGAGTTGAAGTTGAACAGAAATGTAAGTCACCCACGGCCAGAATGGATTTCGCCTTTTCTGTTGCAAGCTTTTTCAACACACGCTCTACTGCTTGTGCGGCCGTCTCGTTTTGGAACTTTTCAAGAATTGTCGCAGCGGTGAAATCTGCAGAGAGAGATTTGAGTTCAACATCGAGTATATACGGAATAAGTTGTATCAGAATGATAGGATTCAAGACAGACCTCCCAAAGCCTCCTCGTAGCGGTTCAAGGACTCGAGAGCCGTTGCCCGCCTGTTGAGAGCCTTGACGTAATTAGGGTCCTGGCGGAGCGCATCGTCGCAGTCTGCCACGACCTGTTCGTGTTGCGGCGGAGACATGTACATGTAACCTGCGAACGGGATTTATAAGTACGAGAACGTGCGCGATTTTTGGGGGGTGAGACGAACATGCCGCTCGATTGCTATAAAACACGGGTTCTGGTCGTGGCGAGACCTGGATGGCTTGTGTGTAGAGGTTGATGGCCTGCTCGAACTTGCGAGCCTGGTAGAGGGAATTACCCCGTGTCTTGAGGGATGCAGCCCGTTTTACGCGTTCCTGTGAGAGAAACGAGTGAGCTGCATGTTGCGCGGTGGGGAGGAAGGGAACGGACCTCAAACGGCAAGGCAGCTATCTGCTCGGCAGATAGAGGTGCATCTTCTGTGGGGAGCAGAGTCAAGCTGGTAAGGGGGAGGAAGCGGTGGGACACACCGTCGACGTCCTGGACCTTTGGTTTTATCTCCTCGATTATGGGGCCGTCGGGGTCATTGGCGGGCTTTCTCTTGGGCTTTCTGTCCTTTGATTTGCCCTTGCCGGACGGTCTCGAGGACGAAGCGTAATAGACGGCACCGGCAGCGACGAGGACGGCAGCGGATGCGAGGAGGATTGCGCGCCTGTTTTCCGAGACAAAGTCTTGGATGCGGTCGAAGTAGGACGGGGCTGGGTCGGGGTGGATGGCAGAGGTCGGGGCCATGGCGAGACAAGTTGGAGCGTGTCTCTCGCGCTCTCAAAATTTCTGTGACCACACACGTGTTCTTGATTACATCATGGGTATATTATCAACACGAACATCCGCCATACCCGTCCCCACCCGTCCCATCCCCCCCGACCAGATCAATTGTACCCGGCATCCCTTCCCGTGCCCTCTTCCCCGTCTCGGGCGTCACCGGTGCCCACAGCTCAGGCGTCTCCAGTATCTTCTTCACCAGATCCTCAAACACCTCCCGCACCCCAACCGCCGTCTTGGCAGACGCCTCAAGGAACAGCGCATCCTGCCGTGCTGCAAAGATCGCCGCTTCATCCGTGGATACTTGCCGCGAGTGCTCCTGCCAACCGTTCAGTTACTGTGCGGTGCGATCCATCCGGACACACCTTGTCTAATTTATTGCCGACAATGATCTTGGGTACTGTTGTGGACACGTAGGTATCAATTTCTGTGAACCATTTCGGAAGTGCGTCGAATGTTTCCCGGTTGGCGACATCATATACTTTTCGTCGTCCGAGCAACATCAGCTACCACCAATGAAACGCAGCCACACGTACTGTACTGACCTAGAATAATTCCCTGCGCGCCACGATAATACGAAGATGTGATGGTCCGAAAACGCTCTTGTCCTGCCGTATCCTTTGAGAGGAGATTTCAACTTTCGCTCCTCCGCGACAACGGGGGAAAGGTTATGGAAAGATGGAGATCGACTGACCCATATACTAAGCTTCACTTTCCGCCCATTCACCTCCATCTTGTGGACCTGTCATCGTACATTGTCAATATCCCGTTTGACTATCCTCCCAAGGCGTCATTAATGTTGATGAGAAATAGGAAGCTTGAGGCACAACATGTTCCGTAACCCTCTCAAACGAAACACGCCCTGCAGCCTGAGTTGCATTCTATCCACCTTACTCTCCCAGCCAGCTCACAGCACATACTCACCCGAAAGTCAACCCCAATCGTAGCAGTCGCCTCGTCCTCGGGTATCCATGCCTCATCAGAGAACCGCAGGAGTAGGCTGCTCTTCCCTACAGAGGCGTTTCCTATCAGGAGGAGCTTGACGTTAACAGGGGTAGAGGTGCCTGATCCAGAGGACGTTGGGTTGGCTTCGATGGGCGGCATTAGCCTGGAGTGTGTGTCCTCTAACGAGCTTGCGACAAAGTTAGTGGGTGCGAGGTTGTTGTTGAGTGCGAGTGAGAGTGATGATGGTATGGACGCTGCCAGTCTAAGACCAGTGCCACACAAGTGCCTCCTTGACTCCGCGCGCGGGGTTACACGCGGAGCACAGCAAGTACTACGGATTGCGAAAGAACAAGGCTCAAACAACAACACGGTGCGAATACAGTCGAATCTATGTATCACTACCCCTGCCTCGGACATGACCGCCAAGGTTGCCAATGGGCTCGACGAACGTCGATTTTCAATGTGCCAGGAGCTGCTTCTAGACGTTGTGTGATCGAGAGCCACACCGTGGACCGTATATGCGCGGAAATTGGAATTTTTACTGGTAAATGAAGTTGTACCTCGATAGCAAGTGCGGTATCGCAGAGAGCTGGGGACCATATCTAAAATATTCGTCCGTGGTTCGATGCGCTGAGCGATGTATGCGCCGTGAATCATGAGATACATACCGGGCTGCATTGTCGTATAGCTCAAACAGAGGAATAGCGAGTAGCTTCATGTTTTTGGGGACGGCGAGTACTTCTGCGAATGCAAGTTAAAACGATCAGAAAGAGTGGCAAGGATGAGGACATACTCCGCTCGGGCATCTGGACCAAGAAGAGCTTCTTGCACTCCTTGGGCTTGGTTATGTGCGCAGGAACAAAAGGGTACTGAAAGGCGCGCAGTCGAGGCTCCAAGTAAAATAGATCAGTCATCAAACGTACCATAAACGTTTCAAAATTGGGTCTCCACCACTGAGCAAGACAGTCTCCTATTTCCCATTCGTTGTCGACACCATGTGATGCATTAAATTGTTTCGATTCGGAGGGTGGGGCGAGACGCTCGTCCAATCTACGCTTGAGGCCGTCGACGTCGTCTTCACCGGGTTTGAGGTAATCGCCTGGACTACAAGGGACTCGGACCGAGTGTATTAAGAACGAAAATGGTGCTTACAGCTTGAAGAACGCATTCGCAATCTGGAGCATGAGAATGTGGGGATGGCCGTGGTCGTGCACGACGAGGATGCCCTCTACGGTGCGACGCATGCCAAAGTCTTCATAATTGTTTTGAAGACGCTGCAAGCGGGCAGAAACAGAGGGGTCTTCTTCGGGCTGAGCTTCCTTGGTGCTAGCGAGGGGTGAGTGTAATGGTATCGAACGGGAGTTAGGACCGACCTGAACGTAAAATTGGAGAGGGGATAACTAGGCGACTTGTGAGCTAGCGTTCTTTCGCAAAGTAATGACACGCACAGCAAAATCGTGTTTGACATCGTCGTCGTTGTCGTCGTCGTCGTCGAGCACGTCGGCGGAGATGGCGGGTGATGTGCCTGTGTGTCCACGTGACACGGGTGACAAGCTGCCAAGATATTTCCTTGTTTGGCATGTCTTCCAAGCGATACTCGATAACGAGCATGTTACAGACGCGCCGTGGCCGACGATGATATGACAAACTCCCTATCGGATACTCACCTTTCGTCTTTCATGTCCTTCCGTCTCTCCCCCGTCCCTGCCAACGTCCCCGTCGTCCACGACACCCGCCGCGACAGCCAGGACCACTATGACGACGATGCGCCCATACATCCCACCGCGTCACCCCCTCCAGACGAGTCCGTCTTGCGCAGGGCTGGGTATGTTTTCCATTCTCTTTCAAACTCACCTGCTAGACCTCCTATCCTCCAGCCTGCTGCAGCCCATGAGCTATGTCTCTCCATCCCCTCGCAATTCAGCCCAGCCACGCTCGCAGGGCGTCATACGTGCGAGCACAGTCCAACTTTCAAATACCGTTATGCCCCATTTACCCGTTGCTAATTCTTCCCCGCCTTTTCGCCCATCCACCTCACATAGTCGTCAATCCCCGTCTTCTTTGACCGCCCACGCCACCCCAGCCGAGCCTAGAGGGTCCGAACGTGCGTGCCTCGATCGCATTTGCGACACCATAACCGTAAACTGATCAACGCCTTGCGGTGCACGTTTATAGCTTCTGTGTCGCAATCCCGTGACTCTTTCATCTTTCCGAGCAATACGATCCAAGATGGTACCCCCGAAACCATCTCCAGGGTCGCCCCCCATCCATCTCTTAAACACCTACATCCTCTCCCCTCCTCATTCGTCCCATCTTCCCCCAACATGAATAGAGGCAGCCCACGCTTCTCCTTGGTTTCTGAACCAGACATAGATCCCGACGAGGATCTTACCGCATCCACATACACATTCGATTCCAGTCCAACAGGTCCCTCCGCCAGCGCCACCCCCGGTTCAGTCGCGTTCACTCCGCGTGGAGTGGGGCACACAACACTCGGCCCACCTTCCGCCCTCTCCATTCTCCTCGCTCGCAAGCAGGAGGGCAAGGGAAGCAAAGAGTTGCTCAGTGGCGAGCAAGTCAGCACCGAGACCGGCCACGAAGGTCCCAGGGCGTTGGAATATCGCACTTCCCAAACGTCTATGACACCGACTAACGATTGCCCTGGTGACGCTTACTTCTCCTCCGTCGCTGCCGACGTCCCACGCCGCCTGGGATCGACATTAGCGACAGGACCTCATGAAGAGGTAGAGCCAGAACTCCCGGATCAGTCGCAGCGAATACCTGATGAAACAACTGCATTGCTACCCGCCGATCACACCACTTTTCACGGCGAAAACGCCGACAATGGTTCCCGACCCATGTTTGTGGTCACCAAAACACAGCCCCGGCACGCAAAACCAGTCATTCCAAGCAATTATGGCTCATTCGTGTTCCTGTCCAAGCCGTCTGAAACATTTCGGCACATCCTCGATCCAAATCTGGGGCGAAAAGCTATTAGGTCCATTCCTGCCGTTGTTCTAGGCACGTTGCTCAATGTTTTAGACGGTATTTCTTGTACGTCTTTCCATTTCATGTCATTGCCACACCCGGATATATCCCACGTCGAATTCGCGTAAAACCGTTCTGTACGCGACTCGGCCGAATCCTTATACCCGAGGCCATCTGAGTCGGCAGCTACTCACTTGATTTGATTAGATGGCATGATTATATTCCCTGCTGCGGGCTTGTTTGCCAAGTTCGGAGGAGCTGGCGTTTCCATGTTTTTCGTGTCGTGAGTGGATTTGTTTTATTTTATTCTATCTTTGCCGTTGTTCTCCACTTTTCATTACCGTCCGTCAAGTGACTTTACACGTCATGCATGACGAAACGTAATGTGCTGTGCTAAGTTGACAATGTTTCACCATCTAGTACGATCGTTGCTCAGCTTGTGTATACTCTTGGTGGGAGCAATTTCGCGGGTGCAAATGGGAGTATGATGATTGAGGTAGTGGTACGTACCACTTTTCTGCCTGTCTTGCTTCCGAGATGACCGGCCATCATTATTCGCTCGTCATTTTCTATTTTCTTCGCATGTTTGCAAACGTGAACTCACTCAATAACATTGTGTAGCCCTTCTTCCATATTCTCGCGTCAACAATTGCACGAGACATCATTGGTGATGACTGGGCCAGGATGCGTGACATGAATCGGGAGGTCGTAGCGACCACGCTTGTGGCATTTGCACTGTCTAGCTTACTTACAGGTAAGTCATCATCTCTGAGATATTCTTCGTGACGAAGGAAAGAGCGGCCTTGCCTTGGCGCCGCAGCTTTCAATGGGGTTGGGGATTCTCGTTCAAAGCGAGGGTGAGGTGGAGCATATGCGGATCAGTTGGACGTGCTTCGCGTCCATGATCAAGATTCTTGAATTTCAAAACGACGCTATAACTCAGACTCACCTGATCATGACCTCCTACGCTCAGGGTTCACGTTCCTCCTTCTGGGGTACCTTCGCCTTGGCGTCCTTATTGGGTTCTTCCCTAGACATATTCTCGTCGGGTAAGTACCGCTCATCGCCTCTGAATCGTGCACCATCGTGGCGCGTGATGATGCCAACTGATATATGTAGTCGGACTGATGGGGCTCATTCTACAGGTCTATAGGTGGCGTGGGGATATTTCTGATTCTGACAGGGTAAGTCTCGCTTGTTTGAAGCGGAACGCCGGTTCTGATTGCTGTGTCCCTCGGTATTTGCCGTCGTCTTGCACTTCGCCGCTATTACATATGTTTCCTGTGTATGGGTCTCGAATGTGCCAGACTCACAGTTAGCACGCGCCTTCCTTCTGATACGCTTGATCCGCCGACTTGGGAGATCGTCCGATATTTTGCCTTCGACCCGCATGCGCTCGCGATGTGGGTCCCGCCCATTGCGCTGGCGGTGCTCTTGAGAATAATTACTGCGAGGTGGAAACATCAACTTTTGTTTCCTATCTGTGAGTCTTTTGTGCCGCTGTTATGAGTCACCCCTTGAGCGAGTATCATAGATTTTCTAGCCATACCGATCATCTTTTACATCGTCGTCGCGGCCGCCCAACTCGATCTTGGCATGCTCCGACGGGACGGATGGTTGTTCGAAACCGCGCAGACGGCTGGAGGTATGGATAGTTGGTATGCCTTTTACACTTACTATGGTGGGTTTCTTCTTCTTCCAAGGTGTCGTCGAATAGACTTGTGGATGGCTAATTGCGTACAAAGACTGGCGTGCAGTGCGGTGGACTCCTATTTGGACAACGCTGCCTACGCAGTTCGCCTTGTACGTAGTTTTGTGACTCATCCCGAACCACACATGTTGCTGATTTGGCTGGGCTATCAGACTGTTCTTCAATGTATTACATCCTCCTCTAAATGTTCCTGCTCTGGGTGAGCGTTAAACTTGTTCTTACCCGGAATTACCTCATTGACGGGACTGTCCTGTGCATGGGTCGTACAGCTGTATCATTGGACGAAGACGTTGATACAGGTAAAGAACTCGTTGCTCACGGAGTGTCCAACCTTGCTGCTGGATTTCTTGGTACTGTGTACGTTCTTACCTAGCATACGCTGTGCGGGTCGCTGACGTGTCGAAAGTCCTAACTATCTGGTCTATGTTAATACGCTCTTGTCAGTCGTTTTCCTCGCTGCCCTACCTTGGGTGTACTGAACTATCCCATCAAACAGGTTTTATCGTGTGGGAGGGGGGAATCGTGTCGCTGGGTTTATGCTTGCTGTGGTCACGTTTTTGCTTCTGATTATCGGCACCTGGCCGATTGCATATATTCGTGCGTCGTTTTTAAGAGTCCTTTGGTAAGCCTCATATGAACGTGTCGCGCACGTAGCTGTCATGGTTGTTAGCGCGCTCATTTTCGTTCTCGGTATCGACCTTGTTAAGGAGGCGTTGTGGGACACGAGGCATCGTGTGAGCAGGTGAGCATTGCACAATCAATGCGTTAGGAGTTGGTTTTTGTGACGCGGCATCTGGCTAGGATGGAGTACATCACGATAGTTAGTATCATGATCACCATGACTGTTTGGGACTTTGTCATCGGCGTTTTGTTTGGGATCGTCGTTAGCTGTGAGTCTAAGCCTCTTTCCATTTCCATGCTCGCCACAATACAGCGACTCACCGGTTCATGCCATGTCTCAGGTTTCTTCTTTGTCCTACAAAATTCCCAGCGACGCAGCATCCGAACGTGCTACACGGGAGACACCGCAATTTCCACCGTTCGCCGTCCAGCAGATCATCGCGCATACATCCGTGAAGTGTCCAACCAGACACGCATCATTCAACTGCAAGGATTCCTCTTCTTTGGCACGATCTCTCACGTCGAAGACACCATCCGATCGCCCATCGACGACCCGACGTTTCATGTTCATCCGGTCCGCTTTGTTGTCGTCGATTTTTCCCTTGTCGCTGGGGTCGACATGTCAGCTGCGGAAGCATTTGTAAGAATCCAGAGGTTGTTGGCTGCCAAGGGCGTTGTGCTCGTCTTTTGTGGTATTTCGAGGGTGGAAGTGGGCAAGGCGTTGGGCAGCGTGGGCGTGTTGGAGCAGCCATATGTGGAGCTATTTGAGACATTGAACGACGCGATGGAGTGTGAGTCGTGGACAGTTCCCCGTGCTGTTTGTTTGTGTTGTATGGGCATGGAGCTGATGGAGTATGTGGCACAGGGACGGAGAATGCATACCTGCGCGCGTGGTTTAGGGCGCAGAAAAAGGAAACCATGCCTGTCGGTAAGTTGCCGGTGCACGTGTGTGCCTCGTCTACCATCCAACTGAATGTGGTCCTGTCTTGTCCAGTTCTTCCAGGTCGTCAGAAGGTAGATGTCGACTTCCACGAGACCCTTGTTGGGTCACCCCGCCGATTACAGCTGAAAGATGCGGGAGAAAGAATCATAACAAGCGGTAATGCGTCTCCCCCCTCTTTTATTCTGCATCGGTGTTCACTTTTGTATCCTCTTCCGCAGAACTCTCCACCGATGTATCCGCCGAGCCTCTCCACACGCTCCTCAAAGCATTCGGGTCCTTTGACGCCCTCGACCGCGCCTCCCTCTCCGCGCTCGTGCCTTACTTTGAGCATGTCGACTTTCCCGCTGGTGCCGTCCTGTGGGAGAAAGACGACCCGCCAAACGGGCTCTACATCATCCAGTCGGGCGTCCTCCGAGCATCGTACAAGTTTGCGGAGCACACGCCGATCATCGAGGAGAGCATGGTGTCGGGGACTCTCGCAGGGGAGTTGTCTGCACTCTCAGGGCTTCCGCGGAACGCGCGGGTCGTGGTCGAGCGTGATGTGGTACTGTGGAGGCTCGCGGGGGAGAGCATGAAGAAGCTCGAGGAGGAGCATCCACATTTGGCACAGCGGTTCGTGAGGCTGGTGCTCAAGGGTGCGTGGGTTCGACATGATACAAGGCTCGTTTTTTGTTTTGCGAGGGGGCTAATGAACGTTTTTTCTTTCTTTTTTGAAACAGCTGCCAAGGTCGATACGGATACGCTCCTTGCAGCGCTTGCCACGAGATAAAAAAAAGAAGAATTGAGATGGGTCATGATATACATTGCATACATACACTGTTATCTACAGCATCGTCATCCACAGCACGTTCACACGGGGTCTACTACGCATAGTCCAATGAATTGATACAACGGGTCTCCACGGGTTATTATTGTCTGTCTGTCTGCTCTCTGTGTCTTTCTTTCGGGTGTCAAGTCAAGTTAGCCCCCTCTTGCTCGCTCAGCTCTGAAAAGACTTCGTGGAACCGCTTCGACCACCACCCGCGCTCTTCGCGTTCTTGCTGTTCCGAATCGCTCGCAAGGCCCCGCTCCGACTCTTCGATCTGCATCGACGGACTCTTTGGGAACGGCAGACCTGCCGCGAGGATCGACGATAACACCGGCTTCTGAGACGCCGCCGCCGCAGACGTCGCCCGCCGGTCGACGAGCGAATTCATCGTGTTGAGCGACGACGACGACAACGAACGGAGGGTGTACCGACAACACCGTCGCAACGGTACGAGCCATTCGTTGAGCGACGGCGGCGGCGCAGCAGCACGCTCAGCACGCTCACCGTTGGTGGGAGCGGGAACGCGTTGTGCGCACGGCGAGAGGGAGAGCGTGATCGTGACGACGGGCCCGGTCGATTGGACATAACCTTCTTCGAGGGCACGAGATGTCAGCGGGGCAAGGTCGAGCGTGATGCATGCGCGACGATCTTGATCCATTTTTTTTTTCGTTTCATTCCGTTGCGTGTGTTTTGGGAATATGAGTGATTGCACACACACGTCCTGAGAGAACACACTCACCAATCTCGTCGAGTACGGAAACGACCCTCGACAGTCCAAACCCTTCGAGAGGCTCCAAGTCCCACGTATCGACACCGTTGCCGCCGCCCGAAGGAAGATGCGACGCAAGCAAGACGATGTCCGTGAAGACGAATACTTCCGCGTCCACCGGCTCAGACTCGACGCGGACCACGGGCGGCGTGCCCAGCACAGGCTGGCCCATGTGCATGTCAAAGCTCGATGGTGCCGTGCTAAACGACACCACGGTCGACGCGGTCGACTTGACAGAGTTGGATCGACCCCGCCAGACGTTGACCGCTTTGAAGAGTTTATCGGCGCATCGAATGCGTTGGCCTAGGGGAATGTCCGATCGCGAAGCGGTTTGGCTGTCCGTAAGAGGCTCGAACAATAACACTTGTTCGTCGTTGCTCACTTGTACGCATGTCAGTGATCCGCGGATGAGCAAGCGCCGTTCTCGATGAACGAGGTGCACAGAAGAGATTCCCTTGATCCCAGAGCAACCCATTTTCACGAATTCATATGCGTCCTCACGGTCCTTGACCTCACTTAGAACTCGAATCGTCAGCTTGGCGGCGTGAAAGAGCGAAAACGTCGACATATAATCAGGATGAGACTTTGGTGTCAACTGCAGCAGCTTCTGCACCGAATAGGTCAGCAAGCTGGCAAGGAACACGATCGACACTTGCCCTGAACACTTCCGGATATTGCGCCAGTCGATTGACGGGCTCAATCAGATATTTCTCGAGGCTCCAACCTTGACAGCGTTCCGAAGCTTCCTGCAACTTTATGAAATCTCCAAAGTCGTTCTTTCCTTCGTGCATGAGACTGTCTATCACCGATGCAGCGAATTCAAGTTTGACAAGGTACGGTTGGTACGTTTCGAGTCTCGGAACGAAGTCCCGGAAGACTTCGCTGATGATTTGCAGCCTTGGATGATCCACGATTTGTCGAGAGGCCAATGTGGCGGAAAGCTGTGCGTGTACTCGCACGATGTCGTCCAACCAGTCAAAGAGTTTCGTGACGTCGCTTGAGATGCCAGACACCCACATCCTGGTGTCCCTTACTCTGAGTGGTAAGATGAATAACTGTATCATGTTTTGTAGTTGTGTCACAAAACTGTCTTCTGACTCGGTGAGCTCCCAGACAAATCGTTGTCGTCGAGCCTCTACCTCGCCGTACGAGTCCAAAATGTGTTTCTCCAAGGTTCGCCATTGCCGATCACGTACCGTAGGTATAGCTGGAGGAGACTCTGGTACGACAATCCCTCTACTCGATCGTCGCATAGGAGAGTTTGGCGTGGAATAAATCGACTCCTGAGAAACACTGGATTGTGTCTGGGCGGAGGAAAGTGAGAGCTCGCCCGTTGACGATTGTTGGTCGCCATACTCCCTCCCATCAGCATCACAAGTCCGATTCAGTTGTTGTAGTAGCGATCCCGTGGCAAGTTCATCGCATTCGTCCTGCCATCTGTCGCCTCCAACCAATGACAAGTCACTGTCCGCATGGGGGAGCTCCAAGGAACCGGCCTGGTGGTCTTCAAAATCCGGGGAAGAGCTTATTCCAAATGCCTGTCGTTGCCGTGCTGCTGCCGCCATTGACACCGCCATGATGCGCGACAGTTCGGAAGAGTACCTCTCGGGAACGGCCTGAGTTACTGTCTCGTCGATTGAACTCGCATCCTCGTCAGAAGCGAGAGCTGATGATTCTGTCTCCAAGAACTCCTCATCGTGCGCCGTAGCCACCGGATAGCCTCGTATTTGACCCTTGTTCTGTCGAGAGTACGACGACGTTGATGACACCCTAGGTGTGTACTGCTCATCTACGTGTGTTAGAAACTCTGGCAGTATGTGAGAAGCCTCGGTCACGGTGGAAGTTGAATTTACTCAACCACTGTTCATACGACTTTGCCGAGCCGTAGCTTGCGAGCGCGTTTGTTCAGGTTTGGTCTCCCACCTTGTTGAGGTACGTCGTACGGTGTGGCCATCGCCTTCTGCCGGCGAGTAGTCTGATCCAGAGTCATCAAATCCCGATCGCAAAGAATCCCCGGACCCATCGGATACAAGACACCGACCCTCGGAGTCTTCAGAACCACTTGGCTGCGAATCGCATCCGCTCGAATCATCCAAGTTAGCTTGCATGAGAGAGAGCAGCTCTCGTTGCCGACGTTGTCCGTCAGCACCGTCGACTCGCGCGTTTCGGGAGGGCGATCGGTCACGTCTTTTGGGGGTAGTACTGTCGCGTTGGTGTTTCTTGTTGCTCGGAGAACTAGTATAACGTAGATGCGATTCGTCGCTGGGTATTTTCGTTGGCCATCTCTGGCCGGGGGACAATTTGACCGAACTCTTTGACTCATTGACTCCGGATAATCCCAATCCAAGACCGAAACGTGGCGGTCGAAGTTGACTCTCCGCGGATGACTGTGAGTCGGTTCGTGATAACGTCTTGGGCTTCATGTAGCGCGTCAAGGGAACCTGACTTTCCAAGCTCGAAGACGACGAAATTTCTGCATTGGTGACAAACAACCGTCGTTTCTCGAGTTGGGTCGAATTCCCACTTCCCACTTCCAAACCACTGTTTGACATTTGGGCAACGGTCGGGATTCGGGACGTCGCTGGACTCGAAGGGATCCCGACCCGCCGTGGGATGCCGGAGGGCTGCAAGTTTGGTTGCTGAGCATTCCTTCCGTGAGTCGAGGGTAAGCCTTTCGGCAGGGTACCGGGGTCTGTTCGTGAGCGTGCCCTTCCCGTTCGAAGGGAACTATCGATTTTTGGCCTTGGAGAGGTTGGCATTTGGCGCGCGCGTTCTATCCTGCTTTCCAAAGGCAACGGTTCCGGTGGGATCGGGATAGGACTTCGACCGGCTTTTCGGGCATGATCGGTAGGAAGACGCACGTCCTCTGGGTGGACTTGCCGGACTTGTAGATGTTGGTCAGATATCGTATGAGATTTCAGTATTGACTTTGGATTGGACCTCGACGACGACGATCGTGCACTCGACGGCAGTTGTTCGGGACATGCATGAGACGGCGAGCGGAGTGGTTGCTTCCCGGACGTGGGCGTCTGGGCAGTAACGGCACTGGGACCATGGGATTCGCTTCCGACAGAGTAAGAAGAACTGCTCTGAGAGGAGGTCGAAGGCGTTCGCGCGACACCTGGCGAATGGTTGGGTCCAGGGACAGAACGAGAGGGCGAGCTTGGTATCACTTGAGAGGGTGGTCTCGTCATGCGTTCGACCGTATCGCTAAGTGTTGGAAGAAGCTGGGATTCCATGAGGCCGAGATCGCCGAGCTGGCTTTTGCGTCGAATTCGACTTGGATTGTTCGCGTGAGGGGAACATTCGGCGACCAGATACGAAGCGTTGGAGCTGAACGGGTACGCTTCCTGGTAGAATCGATCTTGTTGGCTGGGTGTCGAAGGCGTCCGGAGTCGAGGGAGTGCTCCATTGTCGTCTCGGTTGGGAGGATAGGGTACACCTGCCGCGGCCGCGAAGTGGGACGGAGGGAAGAACTGCGAGGGAGTTGTCGGTGTCCGCAGCGGCGCCGGAGACCGTGACTTGACTTTGGGTTTGGTGGGCCACTGCTGGGCCATGATGATGATGGCGGTCTCGCGAAAAAAGAGTTGAACACTTTGGCATTCCAAGTTCTGCACAACAAATTGAAAGTTTCCAAGGACTAATCGAACCTCGCCTTGATCCACTCTACGACGTCGTATCCCCATTTCTCCGCCTCCTTGTCGCCTGTACCCAACGCCCAATTCACGCTCACATGGTTATGCCCCGCCGCGATATATGTCTCCTTCAGCTCCCTTCCAACACTCTCCAACTTCTCCCTGATTTCCTTCTCCATGATGTCCTTGGTCTCAACCTTGAGCCAGTCCGGCTCCCGCTCCGCCTGGACGAGCAACAACTCTGGAAACGCACGCACATCCTCCTCCGCAAGCGCCACCCACAATCCACGCGGTTCCCTCTCCTTCTGTTGTGCCTCCCCTCCAAAATAAAACTTGACCGGCCCCGACTGGAATGACTCTTTACGCAAGCTAAAGTACCACGGGCTCCCGCTCAACACCAGTCCCCGTACCCGCAACCCCACCTCCGCCGCCTTCGCCGTTAAACCCGTCCGCAACGGTGGATGCAAGTGCAACACGAGCGTGTGCGCTGCACCCGCAGAGTGTGCCAGTATGAATGTGTACCCCGGATCCAGCTCCGTGCGGGCACTCTCCGGGTCCGTTGCCGCACCCGCCACCTCTCCCGCGTGTCCTGCGACCCAGAGAAGTGCATCCCGGATGTCCTCTGACGACGAAGGAAATCGCACCTCAGGTACGAGCCGATAGTCGGGGATGATCGTCAAGAAACCGCGTGCCGCGAAAAAGGACCCCAACGCCCGGTACCCCATCTCGTAGGGCTCGGGAAATCGTCGTGAGCCGGTGTTGTACCCACCACCATAAATGAAGAAGAGCACCGGGAGCTTCCCGTTTGGGGTGGAGAGCGCGGAAGCGGCGGGTGGGTAGTAAACATCGAGCTGGTCCGGGTGCGGAACGGGATTGGCGGAGAGTCGGTCGTTGGTTTGACAGGTGGACTCACGTAGTGGCGATTCCTCCGGCCATACTTGAACTCCTGCCTCTCTATCTTATCTATCTCTGCTTTCTTCGCGTCCAGCACGGGTATCAACGCAGCCAGGGCTAGTCGTCCCGTCGATGAAGGACACACCCGATCGATCGATCAGCACCACGGTCCCTATCAGAGTCCTCGTACACTCACTGGGCATGTTGATCTTGTCGAGCGCAGTATCCTTGAATCCTTGTATTACATCCATGGTAGTAGTGACGAAGTCACGCTGTGGGAGCAAAACCAAAGGATAGCGCCATTGCAAGGCGATGCTGGACAGGATTCGGAAGCTCTTATCATTCGGCACGAGCAAAAAGATGCTAGATTCAGATCACATGGGCATACTACTAGAACACAACTATGCACATATTGGTTCACTAGGTCGGACAACAATGAGAGCGAGGATAGCAAGTAGACGAGCAGTCGAATTCCTGATCGTTTAAGGATCCAAATACGAGTAATCGTTTCCGCTTGCGCGATCAGTAGTCATAGTTGTTGCCCCAAAGCAACCTCGCAATCCACTTTTCAACGCAGTTGTTGAGCGAGTTCCAGAGGGAATAAGGCTCATCGTCCTCGGGGTGACTGGTAGGCTCGAAGTTCGATGCGGTCTCATCCGAACGGCATTGAGCTGGAACTTTGAAACCCTGGGTATGTAAGCGCACGTCAGTTTCAAGCCTACAACTCTCCATTCCGTTGACTGACGTTCGTACGAACTCCTCCACCCCATGGTGTACTGCCAAACACCTCGGCATCAACACCCAATCCCCTCTCCGCAAACCCTTCCCAGATATCACACACGTTCTCACCGCCAGTCAATACCTTGTCAGCTTCAACGATCGCAGCTCTGGCATCAAAGAAGCCCGGGGAACAAGGTTGCATCTTCATTCCACTGATCACGAGTTGTAGCAGTAATGTGTTGCCATGCTTGGGGACGAGAGGGTTCGGTGAACCGGTAAGTGGATTGAAAGTCTGTGGTCGATAAAAGTCGTTGGGTGGAAGCATCCCATCAGCATCAGGAACGGGGGGTAAGAGTGTGTCTGAAAAACCATGTTTGGCGATGAACCGTTGTTGAATAACCCAAAGCATTTCAGCCCAAACCTCGCCGAGCGCATGCAGCCCAAAGAATCCTGGCTCGTCGAGGGTCTCGTATGTCGTTGGATTTGTAGAGAAGTCGGTAGAGTATGGGTAATGACGAACACCGTCTTTGCGATTGGCGGCCCAAGCACCTACAGAGTAGTCCGAATAAGCGGAGGTGGAACGGACTGTAGTGGCGATGAAGTCTGGGAAAGATGTTGGTTAATTGCACTGACGGATCTTGATAACGAACCTCCCCAGCCTTCACCCATACCGCCAGGCTCTCCCCAGCCAAGACATCCTGAATTCTTTGGTCCACCCGTCAAACGAATGGAAAGACCATGAGACAGTTCGTGAATGACAATGGCAGCTTCCATCGCACCATCCGGGTAGGGTGAATCAGTATTCCAAAGCAACATATGGCAGCAGCTGCATATAATGGGAATTAAAGCGTCAAAGACAAGACAACACGGACTTGTACATACCCATTCTGTCCGTCCGGGGGACTCGCGAACCCCGCGTTATTGAATCCACCTCCTTCCTGAGCATGCGCAATGACAGCATCACCTTCTTCACCACCTCTCCCGAAGTTATACTGCTGGAAGTTGCCAGCAGCCTCGGTAAAGCCATATCTAGAATACGTCGATGGTGGCCGAGCGTAACATGAGGCAAATTTACTTACCGGTAGAAGAGATCATGCACCATGTTGCTGGTATAGAACAACTGGGTTACACTTGCATTGATATGTATACTTGCCTGTTCCAGCGATTCAGATGCGGTATTCGCTGGTTCGGGGGAATAAGGGTATGAGAACGCCCCATTTGTATGCACTGAACATTGACGTCAGCTTGTGGCTACAAGAAGAGAGAGAGATCGGCACCTAACGGACGCTCGTTATACATCCAAGTCTCTCTGCCTTCCCAATTCTCCTGCGCAAAAACGTTGTTGCCCCACGTCGTCTTAGTCGTGCGCCAGTGCGAATCCCCTCAATGTCCACGTTATCAGTACGCGCATCAAAACGTTAATGAATCCAAAACCTACCAAAAGTAGTTTCATCTTCCTTACTAACACTAGGATCATGAGAGAAGGGGAGAGTATGCCAACCCGCGGGAGAAGCAAAGGTATCACCCAACTCCTTGACAGTTTCTCTTCCATATGATAGAGGATATTGAGCTCCAACTTGAAAAAAACTGTTGTAGTTGAGGGAACGTAGAAAACGATCAGCATACATACCGGGTCCACCATGCTTCGCAGCTCTCCTCTGCGCAGCCTCTACAGGGTCATTCGTACCCCACGGGAAAACAAGGTAAGATGCCTTGTTTAACTCAGGGGGCTGCGGGACACCTGTGAACAACGAACTGAGTCTCGTCGGATAAAATGCTGCAAGACCGCACATGTGCACTCACCTTTCTTTCCGGCAAGAGCTTTACCCGGTCTGCGTCCTATTCCCCGCACGGGTGCGGAAGCTACGGAGTCAAAGGTGGACCCAGGAGGAACGAAAGCACCGAGGTTTGGAAATTGATCAGCTGTATCCGGAGGCGTTCATACGGACGAGTAACGAAACGTCAAACAATATGCGTGTGGTATTGAAAAAGAGGCATGTTCACGATTAGGCACTCTCAGCCGCGGACCACGAGCAAGCCCGCACTCACCCTCAACGACCGGCATTGGCATCGGAGAATCGCTCACCCAATCGACGACACTGATAATGCGGTGGGGCATCGAAGTTGTCACGGTGGTTTCGTACCAATTATGGTCCATCTCTACCTCGAACTATACGCGGTAGGGCTAAGATGAAAGGGTGAAAGAGGAGAGCGGTAAACACATACACGGTGAACTAACTCGAGTTTGATGCCATGCTCGGTGGGGACCTGGACCCAGACGATGCGAGCCTTGACCTCACTGACTGCACCAGGAACATTGGACAAGGACATGCCAACGGACGAATGCTCTCCAAGCGAATGCGTTTCCGGGGTCATGACAATGTTGCTTACATGCTCCTCAAGGTTATCTCCCAGAGAACTGAACTCGGGGTGATTCTCTGGCAGAGCAGATGCAAGGAAAGCCAAGAGGGGCCGTCTTGGATCCATATCGACCTGACCGGAATACGCAAAAGAGGGAGAGGGAACACTGGCACAGTTGGAGACATGAAGATGCTCCAGAATGGCGAGTCCATGAGTGACTCTTGCACGCTCACGTGCGGCAAGTGGGGATTGGAGGAGTGAACGGTGGACGTCGAGTGCAGAGGACAGCTGCGCGCAGTGGTACGCGTGAGGGTCCACAGGAACATGAGAATCATGGTCGAGTTCTCCAGGGAAGAACTACGATTTTGATGAGTGGGGTAGCGAGCGCGTGACGGAGAGTCAGCGCACGCACAGAATCACCGAAACTGAGCACCCTGCCATCTTTAATGTTCAGGTTGATGTGCGCGTTGGCCACTTCGATGCCACCAATGATTTGGCGGGCATAGACGTGTGTGACCCCAGTAGCGTGGTCGGTGTACGAGTCGGGACGAATGACGTATGCACGACCAGCCTGGAAGTTGTCGTACTGGCTCAGGAAGTCGCGTGCGACAGCATAGGCGTTCCTGGTAACATCGACGGCTGCACGGACCTCGACGGACTCGAAACGGGCATGGGGAAGATCAGGTCCGAATCCTAGAGTCTTCCTACGGGTCGATGTGCTGGCAGGGGAGACAGGTGGAGGAATTGAATGAACGAGAGCATGGGCAGCGAGGCCAGCCAGGACAAGGGTGATGGTAGTCAGGCCGTGCATGTGTGATGAAGACGGACGACTACTAGTATCAACATCGAGCGCTGCCAAGCTCTTGGGGGGATACGTTCCTCGCTTCCTATTCTATTTCCCTTTAGCTCACAGTGCAATGATCAAAACAACGGGGCTCGACATGGATCAATCATATCTAATTTACTTCAGCCCATGGACAGCATTGCACAACTACTGAAACTGACAAATTTCGCATGTTAGGTGACCACTGACAATAATCCGAAAGACGTGCACGGTACAAGCTGTGCTGTAAGCCTTTCTATGGCCCATGGGGATACAGAAACAAGGCTCAGATACTGCAGGTTTAAATTGCTGAACAAACAGTGGCGGATGTCGATGACCAGCAGCATGCACATGAATGAACCTAGTAGACTAGTCTTAGATATTCACACATCAGAAAAATACGAGTCTTGTTTTACTTTGGTAGTCGTACACAAAATATCGCGAGTAGCATCGTTAAGACTATAACTAGCACATATTAAACGATTAGATCAAGTCATGATGAAAGCAAGACAACAGAGAGAAGTGGAGATGGGAAACACAAGGTATCACGACGTATCATGATTACCGCACAAATAATTTCGACATCTAGATCCTAGTCGTCTAACCAGGGTATCGTATGTGGGTACTTGATCGTCATTGTTTCCGTTCGCTCAGTCAGTAGTAGTAGTAGTTGAAGCCCCAAGGCAACCTCGGAACCCACTTCCCAACGCGGTTCTTGAACCAGCACCAAGGGAAAGCAGGGTCGCAGTCGTCGGGATCACCAGGCGTAGGCTTGGGCTTGGGTTCCGGCTCAGGCTCAGGCTCACCGGGACGGCATTGAGATGAAACTCTGAAGCCCTGTTATGGTGTACGTTAGCTGGAAGCTAACAAATTGACATGGGGTGACTTACGTTCGTGCGGACTCCTCCACCCCATGGTGTACTGCCAACAACCCTGGCGTCGGAACCCAACCCTCTCTCCGCAAACCCTTCCCAGATATCACACACGTTCTCACCGCCAGTCAATACCTTGTCAGCTTCAATGATCGCAGCTCTGGCTTCAAAAAAGCCCGGGGAACAAGGTTGCATCTTCATTCCACTGATCACGAGTTGTAGCAGTAATGTGTTGCCATGCTTGGGGACGAGAGGATTCGGTGAACCAGTAAGTGGATTGAAAGTCTGTGGTCGATAAAAGTCGTTGGGTGGAAGCGTCCCGTCAGCATCAGGAACAGGGGGTAGAAGCGTTTCCGAGAAGCCGTATTTGGCGATGAACCGTTGTTGGATAACCCAAAGCATTTCAGCCCAGACTTCGCCAATAGCATGGACGCCCCAGTAGCCTGGCTTGTCGAGGGTCTCGTACGTCGACGGATTTGTCGCGGTGCTAGTAGAGTAGGGGTAGTTGCGGATACCACCCGCACGGTTGGCAGCCCAAGCACCCATCGGGTAGTCTGTGTAAGTTGAGGTGGAGCGGACTGAGGTAGCGATGAAATCTGAGACGTATTAGTTGCTGCAGTAAAATACCACATATTAGAACAAACCTCCCCAGCCTTCACCCATCCCGCCAGCCTCTCCCCAGCCGAGGCATCCAGAATTCTTTGGTCCACCAGTCAAACGAGTAGATAGGCCATGGGCCAGTTCATGGATGACAATGCCAGCCTCCATGTCCCCATCGGGGTAGGGTGAATCAGTATTCCATAGGTACATTCGGCAGCGGCTGCATATCGTAGGGATAAGATGGTCAGAAGAGACAATCTAGATCACGCGTGAACTTGTACGGACCCATTCTGTCCATCAGGAGGGGTCATGAAGTTCGCATTGTTGAACCCACTTCCGTCTTGTGCGTTTGTAATCACGGCATCGGCTTCTTCGCCCCCTCTCTCGAAGTTGTACTGCTGGAAGTTTCCAGCAGCCTCAGTGAAGCCATAGCTGATATACGTCAAGTAGGAGCGAGCAGAACGTGAGCTGGTTTTGCTTACCGATAGAAGAGATCATGGGCCATGTTGCTGGTATAGAACAACTGCGTTACAGTTGCATTAATATGTGCCTTTGCCTGTTCCATTGACTCGAATTCATTGTCTGCTGCTTCAGGGGAATAAGGGTATGAGAACACCGGATCTGCTTCAGCTGAGAATTGGCGTGAGCTAGCGTTCGGTAAAGTTGAGAGGAATCGGTACCTTGTGGACGCTCATTATACATCCACCCATTCCTGCCTTCCCAATTCTCGTGCGCAAAAACATTGTTGCCCCAAGTTGTCTGGGTGGTGCGCCAGTACGAATCCGCTATACATCCAAGTCATTCGCACACACTTGCAAGGGTCGCCAACCAAACACTTACTACAGGCAGTCTCGTCCTCCCCAGCCGTGGTTGGGTCAGTAGAGCAAGGAAGCGTGTGCCAACCCGCAGGAGAAGCCAAGGTATCGCCCAATTCTTTAACTTCTTCTCTACCATATGCTAGGGGGTATTCGACTCCGACTAGATGAACGTATCACGTGATGGGAACATGGGAACAACCGACACACATACCAGGTTCACCGTGAACCGCAGCTTTCCTCTGCGCAGCCTCTGCAGGATCGTTGGTGCCCCAAGGGAAAACGAGATAAGATGCCTTGGTTGACTCGGGGACCTGTGGGTTCTTTGGGATGGGAGCATGCGACTTGGAACCTGTGAAGAAAGATGTCGATCAGCGGATGCTACTAGATAGCAGACTCGTTGAACTAGATGCAAGCTACCTTTCTTTCCCGTGGGAACTTTACCCAATCTTCCCTGCGCGGGTGCGGAAGCCACTGAGTCAAAGGTGGACCCAGGAGGAACGAAGGCACCCAAGTTGGGAAGGTGATCACCTGATACGGAGCCAGCATACAAATAAGCAACAACGCATAACACAAGATTTGTGCGACGTTGCAAGAGACGCGTTGAGGATCAGGTTCTCACAACTGCGGACAATGAGTAAGTCCGCACTCACCCTCCTCGATGATTGACATTGGCATCGGAGAATCGCTCGCCCAGTCAACAACGCTGACAATGCGATGGGGTATCGAGGTTGTGACAGCGGTTTCGTACCAGTTGTGTTCCATCTCGACCTCGAACTAATGATGTGCCACACATGAGACAGCAAAGCGAGCGAAGATAGCAGTGGACTCATACACGATGAACCAACTCAAGCTTGATGCCATGCTCGGTGGGGACCTGGACCCAGACGATGCGGGCCTTGACCTCGCTGACCGCACCAGGAACATTGGACAAAGACATGCCAAGGGACGCATGCTCTCCATGCAGGTGCGCTTCTGGGGTCACGACAATGTTGCTTACATGCTCATCGAGGTTATCCTCCAGAGAGCCGAACTCGGGGTGGTTCTCTGGTAGAGCAGATGCAAGGAAAGCCAAGAGGGGCCGTCTTGGATCCATATCGACCTGACCGGAATACGCAAAAGAGGGAGAGGGAACATTGGCACAGTTTGAGACATGAAGATGCTCGAGATTGGCGAGTCCATGAGTGACCCTTGCACGCTCACGTGAGGCGAGAGGGGACTGAAGGAGTGAACGGTGGACGTCGAGTGCAGAGGAGAGTTGAGCGCAGTGGTGAGCATGAGGGTGCACGTGGACGTGAGAGTTCTGCTGGACTTCTCCAGCGAAGAACTACCGTTATGGAAAACGGGTCAGCAAGAGCGGGACGGAGCAGTGAGGATACGCACGGAATCACCAAAGCTGAGCACTCTGCCATCTTTAATGTTCAGGTTGATGTGTGCGTTGGCCACTTCGATGCCACCAATGATTTGGCGGGCATAGACATGTGACACCCCAGTGGCGTGGTCGGTGTACGAGTCGGGACGAATGACGTATGCACGACCAGCCTGGAAGTTGTCGTACTGGCTCAGGAAGTCGCGTGCGACAGCATAGGCGTTCCTGGTGACATCGACGGCTGCTGATGCACGGACCTCGACGGACTCGAAACGGGCATGGGGAAGATCAGGCCCGAATCCAAGGGTCTTTCTGCGTGAGTATGTGCTAGCAGGAGAGACCGGTGGAGGAGGAGAATGAGCGAGGGCATGTGCGGCGAGGCCAGCGAGGACAAGAGTGACGGTGGTCAGACCGCGCATGGTGTCTGACACGAGGGGGGTGAGACAGGTTGAGTGTGCAGGCTCCGGTCTTTTTTAAAGACGGATGTACGTAACCACCCTACCTCTCCGTTCCCATCCGATTGGTCGATTGTTGTCACGCGAGGGGGGTCGTGATAGTGAATAACCCCCTATCTGCAGTCGGGTCTCTCTCTTTTCCTGCTTGTAACCAGCCAATATCAGACATTTCAAAAGCAGCTGCCATCTTCCTATAACGAGCTTCTTTCGTATCTCCAGCTATCCAGCCAGCTGGCCGTCCAAATCCGTCGTCTTGCCGCGTGTGATCCGTGCGGTCTGCACGCCTGCTGTGTGTGCTCGAAGCGTATCTCTCTCGTACGGAACCCCCCCGTTATCTGAATTGTTGCTTATCGAACTCGCACACACCACAGCCGGTTCCCTGCCTCATTTGTCCCACACTAAACAGTATACATAGAGTCATTTGGCCCCACTGCTCGACACCCACGGTATGCCGTTCCGCCCTGACACAAGAACAATTTCAAGTCACCGTTACAAACACTCTCTTCCATCCAGACAAATTACGCTCGGAAAAAACTCGTTGGGTCAGCGCACCTCTCAATCGTTGGTTACAAGTACTTGTTCCATTGTACTGCCCCACGGTGTCGGTTTCAGGACATAGCATCACATAAGAGCACCCGGGCCGCAACACAGGTCGGTCGCTCAGCGCTCAGCGGCCCCACTCTAACAAGTGATTTCGAATTTCGTATTGCCATTGTCCAGTTGCTGTCCCCGTTCCATACCGCCGTCGGCATGGTCTGTACGATAAGCGATGGCGTGCTCGAACACAAATATCTTCCCATCTTATCGTATCGATAGCGCACGTCACCGCCGAGCTGCTAAAGAACTGGCGTACATTGTTCGAATGAATGATCGACGCCCCGTTACGCCGAGCCCGTTATCGATCCGCTTGTCTGGTCAACTTAATGGCACGAGGACAATCTTTGCGAAAGACGCGTCGTCGGTAATCATGGAGACCGAGGTCGGATTTCTCGCTAGAACAAGCCTACTTGTCACCTGCCGAGGCTTCAAGTTTTGCAATAGGTAGAACGTCTGAACCGAGCGAGGTGGCACAGATTTGATATATCATATTCAAAACCTTCACGCCACCTTCCTCGCTCGATCGAGTTGACGTCCCCCGAGGACAGTCGAGCACCATTGACCTTGCAAACGACCATCTTGAGAGGAAAAACTAGAACAACGACGACGTCTGCAGAGCAAAGATCTCTGAGATCAGTAGTACAGAGCTATCTCGTTATCTTGGCCTTTTTGTTTCCCACACCTCCCTTCCTCACTTGAAAATTCGGAACATTATTCATTAGGTGCGACTTCTATGTAGAATGCCATACAGCACATCTATATATGTAAAGACGAACAGAAAAAGAGTCTAGATCAAGGAAATCACTTATGCATAATCGTTACAAAGGTCCTGCAAAGCAGTAAAAAGATGCACCCGTACTTCGATGACCATTGCATCGGGGATGGCGGAGAAAAGAACTGCATTTGTCCGTGTGGCACAGCAGACGCGTAGCGCGTTCCTTGCACTCGCGATTCGGCGGTTAAACGTGACCGCAGAAAAAACTAGATCCCGCATAAGACAACGCATGGGTCCGAGTCGTGCTCATCTCTAGTCAAGGCCTGCCCGCCTTTTCGTACAAGACGAGATATGCGGCACGGATGGCGTCCGCATTATAGACCACATACTCGTCTTTTTCAAAGGCACTCCGCCATCCCGGTTTTCCAAGTACCTGCACCACATAACAAGGACGTGCGAGATACAGACGGAATGAGAAGGATGAACCCGAGGAAGTAAGGAGAGTTGGCCCACACAATCATATCCCCGAGGTGGACTCCTGATCGTTGGGTCTTCCTGGCGCGTTACGTATTCTTTTCCGATAACGACGCGGCAGACCAACATCGCCCTGATGGAACTGGGACCGTGCGC
This sequence comes from Rubroboletus satanas, assembly GCA_038090635.1. Taxonomy (NCBI): domain Eukaryota; kingdom Fungi; phylum Basidiomycota; class Agaricomycetes; order Boletales; family Boletaceae; genus Rubroboletus; species Rubroboletus satanas. The sequence continues at coordinate 28,590 of JBBPNB010000150.1, forward strand.
ACTAACGGCATATTCGTCCGCCCTAGAAGCTACAGATGAGATCCACCAGTCGCACCAGATTTTCCAGAGGAAAAAAGAATTCTCGCCTACTTAGAAGACGTATGGCTGGTATAGATGCCAGCACCAAGTCGGATACCGGCCCCATTCCTGGACATGCGTCACGATCAGAAAAGGTCACGAATTGCCTTCAAGCTATATACGTTGGGGAAAATAGAAACGTACAATGGAATGTCCCGTTTCCGTTCAAGGTGCGGTTCGAACCCATACCGGATAGTCTCGCACATCCAGCACGCTTCGTTGTGGCAAGGAGAGAGGTTTCCTCGCTCGCCCAGGGTACATACACGATTTGTGCTCCGGAACCGCTTTTGTTCGTTCCCTGAGGAAAGCCCTTTGCGCTTGAATTGTCCTCGGGCTTCGACGGCGTCTCTGTTCATTTAATTCAACCCGTAGAAAATAGGTGGTGTGGCTAGAGCCTCACCTATATTTGTCAAAGCTTCTTTTGTATGATTCCGTCCAGGTGATCATATAGACCGCCAGTACCTTAGGATTGGGTATTGACCCCCAGCACCTCGTGAATTGCGTTGCAACTAGCTCGAAAGATGATAAGTCAAATTTCTAGTACTTAGAGATAAACATCGAAAATCTGCAATACGCACTCATGGCGGACAGTTGGTGGTTCGGAGGGAGATATCTCAATTCCGGCGCCAAGCGAGCAGCAGACTGATCGCAAGCAACGGAGCAGAATCGGTGGTCCGGAAGCTTGGGGCGTTGCCAACAATGCGGACAGGCGTTCGGTAGCGGTACCAGCCCGGAACGGGGTGGCGAATATTGCTGACCGTGAAACGGAGGTGGATGATGGTGGGCAAGATAGTAACCAATACATGGACAGTACGGTCGGGCATCTTGGAAGGGATGTCGGCAGAAATGGAACACATAAATCGGTGCACAGGCCAGGACAGTTTTGGGAGTGTGTGCATTTGGCGGGGACTGGCTAGGCCCTCTGAGAGAGATGGTGCTCGGCCGTTGTGACGAGATAGACGCAGTCGAAGAGGACATACTTTAGGGGTGATGGGGTCGAGTATTGAGGAACGAGAGTAACGACTTTTATACATCGACGCAAAAATTGCTCTAACGGTTCCGGCCCAGAACGCCCACTAAGAAGTGACAAAATCGACGATTTGAATAGCACCGCCAGCAAGCGGCCATGAACACAGGGCGCAGGACTGAGCGCTTAGGACACACACAGGTTGGCAAAATTCCCTTGTGATCAGTCTCGTGTCGGCAGTGTCAGTGATGTGCCATGGGGTGCAAGAACCGCAGACTTGAACTCACCCGGAAGCCCCCGTAACATATCTATAAGCACAGCAACAATTGGAACATTATGTTGACTCTGCTCAGTTGCATATCCTGTGTTCAACTTGAGTTGCTGTATCAAACAATCAGGGCGATCATTGTTTTGCCAGGCGCAATGTCAGCACTTCAATTGAGATGAAAGCTATGAAAGCTTCAAATAACACCACCAGAACTCGGGGTACAGGATGACAGATCGCGGACACCTGAGGATCGTGTGGGCTCAACACCCATCGAGTGTAAAGAGGAGCAAATATCCGGGCTGCTTACCTCTATCTTGGCTGAGATCATGATGTTGGGTTATTGCTTCCATGCAACAGAGACGAAGGCGTTTTATCGACATGGGAGTTGGCGAAAAAACCACAGAACTCGCGCTCCGCATCACTCTCCCACGCTAAGACGAGATACACACTTGGAAGCCTCCTCCGGAAGAAACCGGCAGGACCGATCTCGAGAGCACTACTAAATTGGAGCTTGCCAGCATCAGTCAGCTGCCCCCAACAGAACGACGAGAAGTGGAGATATGTTATTCAATCGATATGCAACACAACATTTGCTATGTCACTTCTAAACCCTTCGCTGCCGATCATTGTGGATGGCGCAGAGTTCAAACGACATGTTGGCTTGCGTGAGGTAATCACTCCCAGTGTTTGTAGTGGTTTGATACCAATATATCTTTGTATTGGCAAACCCCTGAATGATGGCTGACGAACGTATGTTCCCTGGTTGGCTGGATGGTCACGTTCGTCCAAATATTGGAATAGGAAGGAGTGGGTAACATTCAGCATTAGGGGAGAACGTGAGAGAAGACGCCTACAACGAAGAGCCCCTCCCCTTGAACAGCTCAGTTGGAATGGGAAAGACCGGGTAATACTCGGCATTAGGGGAGAATGTGAGAGATGACGCCCACAACAAAGAGTCTCTCCCCTTGAAAGCTCCGCATCTCCCCTGTCGTCGGCGGATTTACACCGCAAGTTCGTACACCGGATGAGACGGTGTATGGGGGACCGATGGATTACATTCCAGTGTGAAATGGCCAGGAAGGCAGGGTTTTCAAACCAAACACAAGGTCACCCAATATCTTTCCCTTCACAGCACCAGCGCACGGGCATGAAATGGGGGATAGGCAGCTTCGAACTGGTCCATCGTCGGCTTCGATGAGCGGATCCCATAACGCTCCGGTCTTCTCGGCGAATACAACAACAGACAGTCAGCTGGTAGTAGATTTCCAGGGTGCAAAGATGACATCTCGGAGTCTTGTGTTGTTGTAGGCTGTGTTGTTTTCAGGATCATTTGCATTGAAGATATCAGGTGTCCGATCACCGCTTTCCGCGGTAATCTTTCCGTTGAGGTACAGGATAGGCTGTTCGGAGTTCATTACTCGCCAGAGTAAAGAAGATCAAGAGGAATGGAAATGGATGGAAAGTCCCAATGATTATATCGTCACGTTGGTCGAAACGGAGGTCGTGTTTCTTGGCTCGTATGTGCCCCAGGCACGGAGCTCTTCCCGCTGATGTCAAATGACATCTCATTGATGCATGAGATGTATTCATTGGCGAGTGGCGGTAAGTATCTGTCAGCACCGATGGAGACCTCGGGAGACAAAAACAAAGGAAGAAATTGCGACCAGATGGATTGAATAGTATAGTTTCGGGATAGCTCAGGTTGAGGGTGTCAGGTGTCCCGTTCAGCATCAACTAGGGACACCACTGTGATATCCCTTGGGAATGGCCAGGAATGTGATCCCAAGTACGATGGTTACACCACGCAGGGCAATGTGGCTGCTGATCAGCAAAGTGAGTGGAACTCCACGACTCGTTACGATGAGGGACGTGGTCAGCGACCGGCAAGTTTCGGGGTGGTTTGAACCGGAACCCAGAGTATAGCGAACGCCAGTCAGGGTCGAGAATAGTATACAAAAGTTGTCGGAAGCATGAATATGGGAATTATTAATCTTGAGAAAGGACGCATAAATGCAAATTTCGGCTAAGACGTGTATCAGCACAATGTATTAGTTTGGATGAAAAATGTGCTTACCAAGGACTTCAGTCGTGTACCAATGGCGTCCAGCATCAAGCATGAAACCTCGTACTTCCCAGCCGGGACTATCAGCGTCATTCCCAGCTAGGATGGTAGATGATTTCACTGTATCCTTGCTCGGACGATACGAGCTGTTGCAGTGTCCTAGTTCCCCACCACGCACCAATCGACCCAGAGCCAAATGTAACATACGAGGGATTTGTGATCAAGAAGTCATAACCCAGTGCCTAAGAAATGCGTGTGATTGCTTGAGGAACTGAGCGTAAGGGCGATTTGGACTCGAGGGAACGTGGATTATGTCAGATGGATCAAATTGGATCGGAAAAGCCCCGCAAAGCCATCGGACCGAAACCCACAATCAAACGCCTAAGTTCCGTCGACGAATATCAGTGTCTGGGCTGAGAATGAACGTCGAACACCTGTCCCAGTTCGTCAGGCTAAAACGATTCAGACGGTACCTGGGACTGAAGGATTGTTGCATGGACGCCGACTGTGGTGGATTCGGTGAGAGTCGAGTCGACGCGTTCTGCGATGGGCGTCCGTCGCGCACTTACAGGTGGCCTGAATTCCTCATTCCATGATCGGTCGCATATGCCCAGTCCCACTGGGAAATCCACTAGAGTACTTGAAGGGTCTCGGAGTTACTGCGATGCCAAAAAGTACGAGTCAGAAAGTGCATCCGAGATGCAGCAGTTGCCCGATAGGCTCACCTGTTCGCCGTCGTCCGCCTCGAGTGAAAACGAATTCTACGTGGCTGCATGAGAGATACGACGTGGCATACTAGATGGGGAAATTTGAACCCAGACCCCTGGACCAGTACGACATGTAAATTCGGCTGGAGCTTGGGTTCAGGCTGTTAGGTAAACCGGAGTGTGGCTGTTCTTGTTGCCGACTGCTCAAACCTTCACTCTTACTTTCTTGAACCACCTGCCAGCATCTGCAAAGCCATCGTGTAACATCACCGCTGGACGACTCTCTGCCGCTGCCTGAAGGCCTATCTGAGAATTTCAATTGGTGGACTCCACTACCGTTTTACAGACTAACTAAACGGGGCACCATTCTGAAGTCGAACGGCTCGCTTAATCCGCCGATAGGCTACTGTCCAATAGAACTTGAATCGGTGACCCAAAGAAGCTTGTTGCCAGAGTGCAATACGCACTTGTCGAGAAGTCACTAACATATCTTACGAACCCCCTTCTAGGTATTTATTCTGCAACCCCAGTCTTCCCTTTTCACCGAGCTTGGCTGACACGATGATACCTTTGTGAAATTACTGTCTTCGCTAACAGCGATCCATCGAATTCTCCAGTACTCAAAGTCGATTCAGCTCCCATTCAATCTGCACCAGTATCTCTGGTCATTTTTAATACCTCCCCATTGGTGAACTTGTGCTGTAGTGCTCTAGATTTTCTGGCGCTGCAATTCAGCAGGTCCGAAGCAGTAACTCACGGGTTATCAAACATTTTCCTTCCTAACATCGAAAAACTGTGGTATGCTACACCGGATAAGATCCTCGACGGGTCACAAGGTTGCAGACAAGTCAGGCCGCGAGTCACGGCCTTTGTCCTTTGTCTATGCTGCATCTACCAGTGACCCACCCATGTCGATTCATCGACTACTCATGCACTGTCTGCTATAACATTTTGTATGATGGCGCTGGACAGCTGACATCACGTACCAGACGGTAGTTCGGAATAA
>JBBPNB010000151.1:0-33582 GCA_038090635.1 Rubroboletus satanas
CTCCCATTGTTCTGGTCGGGACTCACGTTGGCATCGTTTCGCGTTTATGCGTCTGGACGTATAGCAACCTCGATTCACGAGCAACTCCTCGTTCTGGGGGCGGCGGCGCGTTTCTTCTCCTTCCTCCCAGACATTCAGTCACGCGCACGTCATCTCGCGGGTCGAACCATCCTTGTGAGCTGACCAGAACGTTGCGCTGCACGCGAGATCGGGCGGGTCTTTTCTTGCCTCGATTATTCAAGAACAAAAAAAAAAAAAGGTACCTGGTAACCTGTGGCTTATTTTTCCCCTTCTTTTCCCCCCGTGATGTCTCTTCTTCGTTGTGAGTAGTCTACACCTTTTTTTCCGTGCGGATCGATTGATCAACAGATAGTCAGATACTGGGAATTATATCAGGGATCTGAGTACGATTGACATCTCGGGCCTCACCACGTATTTTTTTAGGAAAGGATAAGAAATGGGCTAGAGAGGGAAAGTGATAGTGAAGTTTCGCAGGATAAATGTTGTACAACCCCTCGAGGGCCACGGAGGAAAAAAAAAAGAAAAAGAAAAAGAAAATCCGGGCCTTGCTGGGAATCGAACCCAGGCCACTTGCATTTCTTCAAATTCAAACGAACTGCCCAAAGCAAGTATCGTACCTCTAGACTACAAGGCCAGTAAAGGGGCTTGTCCCAAATTCACCTATGTTGGTGGTTTCTTCGGGGCTCACCGGAATGCAAGTCGAGGTCGAACCGTTTGATCCTTTGTGTCTACACTTGCAGGTTTAAAACTGGGGCGGTGGCTTACCGCTAGCTGTGCCCAACGTTTTTCTTCTTCTTTCTTTGGTTCGACATTGTCATTGTCCATCAAGTTCTTCGTTTAGAGATATCGATTCATGTACATGCATGCAAGTCTCGGCAGAAACCAAATGGGTCTCAATATAACGTCCGCCGAATCAAGCTTTCGGGAAAACTGTAGGGTTGAGTCCGAGGAAAATGCATTGCAGTTGGCAGATAAATCTAGTGGACGAATATGTCTGGCTCCGAGGAGGTCCATACGGTTGGGTTTGCGAACAGATACGAACGTCGGCCTCCATGGAAAGATGATGTCATCCCCGAAGAAATCTGGCAGAATCGACTCAGACTCCCAAGACCTACATAATTAGCGCATAGGGCCTCTCGACGCTGCATATGGACGTTGATATGAGAAACCCGAGGATACCATAAAATGCCGTAGTACTAGACGCACCTCGTGGCAAAAGTTCGCAAAGTCGTCGGGCTGAAGGTGAAGCGGATCCGAGGAGCTCAAAGGGTTAGAATGTATGACCTTGCCTATTTACTTCGCTACCGCCACATCCACTTCCACAGGGCTAACGCTTTGCCTCGATACAGCCGCATGTTGGTTGTTCGGCTTCCTATTCAACTCGTACAGCAACAATTTCCCAGCCATCGCATGTTCACCAGCGTTAGCTATAGCGTCATGGACACAACCGGTCCCACCGGCAGGTTTATCCATACGTGCTTGCTGCGAACGCGTGGACGATAAAACACTCCTGAAACCTGGAGTTAAGCGACTAACAACGGAGTAGCCACCATTGATGAGTCGAACTTGGCGTTATAATAGAGGTTCTTCGGGCACCCGTACCTTGTTTGTCGACCTAGAATGGTGAATACATATGCCTACGACTTGCCATTTTCGAGACCCGAGGTGATCGCCAGAACATCACGATGCCATGGACTCCTTACATCCTCGAATTGGTTTTGAATGGTTGATCGATTGATCGATGTACCCCGGCAAATGTCGTACAATGGCAAAAAATGATGGTACCGTACCGGCCTATAGCTCCACATGAGCAGGATCTGAAGCAAGGGTGCTTCCTGAATCAGCAACCGCGGCCGACTCCGAAGCTGATGAAGTGGCAGTGGTTGTCAAGACAGAAGCGAGCATCGATGGAACAGCTGTCGCTGTGACCACGACACTCGTCAGTGAAGTCCCCGCACCCCTGTCCATTACCACTTCCTTCAACGTTTCCCCTGCGACCTGCCTGCGAGAACCATCGACACCAGGTATGAACCTCGTCCACCAAAACGCGATCCTCAGCCCTCTGTCGAGTATCCGCTGCTTCAGCACGAACAACACCACAAGTCCGAAGAAGACGAGGGCCGACATGATGAGCACGCGATCGAGCCAGTCCGTTTGTTCGAGCGCAGTCACTAGTTGCTTCGAGGTGCCCATAAAAAGATTGAGCATATCGTGTGCTTGCGAGGCCGACTGGAGATTGGTTGTGGAGGATTCTGTTGGGTGTGGTGTTAGTTGAGGCTAGCGGGGCAGAAACGCACGAACCTAGGAGTTGAGTGGATAGAACACTCTGTTCGAGCTCTTTCTGCATGAGGCCGATTGTTCGTTGTAGAGCCTCCGTGACATTGTTGTTAGCCTTCATGAGTACATCTTCTCTGAATTGCAAAAAACCATCGTCCTTGTTAGTCCTGAGCCAGGCATCCTACCACGAAGCTTTGAAGAGACGAACGTGGCTTTCTCATTGAGAGGCGTCGCTGGTTCCCGGACAGGGGGCGAACGAAGAAGCTCTTCGCGCTGTGATCTGGCCTGTGCATCTATTGCACGCTTCGAGGTGAGTACGGCTGCTCGAGAGTCTTTGCGTAGCCTGTAGGGGTGAGTCTAGGTAGCAAGACAATGGACATGGACATGGACATACGTGTCAAGCACCTTCAGATATTCCGCTACCTTTGCTCTGAGCGCCGTGCGCGCCCTGTCGGTCCGCTGGTCATCTACGAGGACATCCAGTTCCTACGAAGGCCACCACAATCAAGTGCCGACCCAGCCCCAAACGTCAGTTGTCATTCGAAATTCGTCGTGGCCCTAGAATGCAAACCACTCACTTCGACCTGTTTGGCCAGCTGTTCAATGTCGTCTCTGACTTCGGCAGCCCATGCTTGTTGCGTGGCAAGTAGTGATGTACATGCTCGAAGCCGCGGGATTTGAAATGTTAAAAGGTCATTTTGACGCCTTTCGATTGCTTCGAGAAGAGCCTGTGCATCGGCGTCGAAGGTGGTGGGGATTGGAGCCATCGTTGGAGGACAACCTCGAGTTATGGTGATATACACGTTGTATGCAGGACACGTGGAAAATAACGTTGCAGATTAGCATCCGTTTTTGGCCCCTTTTTCGGTTGCTTCCAGCGACCCAAACACACTACTGAAACAGACGGCCTAAATTCAATAGGAACCGGCATAGCAAGTGACCGGGCCAGCCGTGCTACCAGGACCGTTTCCCACCAGTGCTTTTGCGTTCCCGTGCGGTACCATGGCGGCGTGGAGTCGTGGACTCCTGTCCTCGCCATGCCAAGGCATTCGATAAGCAACACTGATTGTAATTTTGCCTACCAAACCTGCACCAAGTTGTTGGCTCGATCAGGTCTACATCTTGGTAATTTATTTATATTGTCAAACCACAGTGTCTGACGTCGATGGCACCACACAGGTCGAAGCGTCTTGTGCTGCTGCTGTGACATCGGATATGATTCGCGATTGTTTTCCCCCACTCTGGTCTGGTGAGATCGTGTAGTATAAACGGGACCCCGTGATCATGCGCTCTTGCGCTGAACTTCCCAAGAACCTCCCATATAACACACCGGACCCCACCTGCATGCTTTCTCGCATTTTCACACAGTCATGCGGACTGTAGCTGCCTCTGGCCTAGCACTCGCCTGTGTCGTGGCGCTCGACATTGCACGCCGGTATTTCAAGAATGCGAGAGCTTGGTCCTCTTACCCTCTACCTCCTGGTCCGCAGGGGTTACCGTTTATTGGAAACATCATCGGAGTCGACCCAGATGCCCCATGGCTGACGTACGCCGAATGGGCAAAGAAATACGGTAGTTGCAACGCTGGACTCCCTTTCGTTGTCAGCTCAACTAGGAGACTCTAGGAGACCTCATCTATACCCGAATCCTGGGAAACGACATTATCATCATCAATTCGGAGGCTGTCGCAAAGAAATTGCTCGAGAACCGCTCCAGCAACTATTCTGACCGTCCTCATCTCGCCACCAGAAACATGCAAGTCCCCTTTCAATGTCGTATCGTCAGGCTCGACTAAAATGATCATCAATCGTAGGGTTGGAAGGGACTTTAGTACTATCCTCATGGAATACGGGGACAGATGGCGTCTACATAGGCGATTTTTCCACCAGACATTCCGGAGTGACGCAGTCCATAGGTTCATGCCCGTGCAACATCGCAACATATGCCAGCTATTACGAAGGCTACTGGGTAGTCCAGACCAATTCTCTGATCACATATTCGAGTACGTCTTCCCCACAAACGCGCTCGGAGTGATATTGATGGCCAGATTACTGCTCCCTGCAGGTACACAGCATCGGTCATCCTGAACAGCGTGTACGATTATGATGCAGAGTCCCAGAAAGATGAACTCTTTGATATTGTTACAAAGACGGTTAATATCACTGGGCAAGCTCTGCGCCCCGAAGTCTCGATCCTCGTCGGCGCGTTTCCGACACGTGAGTGAAATTGTACCTTACCCGTATCGTGAGTCTGGACTCTCAAGAATATCCAGTTTTGAAGCTTCCATCTTGGTTTCCTGGCATGTCGTTCAAACGGAAAATGGCGATGGCCAAGGCGTTTTCAAAGCAATACGTTGAAAAGCCGTTCGAGCATTCCTTATTGAGACTGGTATGGGAGCATTTGGAGGCTCCAAGACATGAGTTCATTGCCGTGTAAGTCCGCAGGCAGCTCTGCTCCAACGATGGTATTCGATGCACTCCGAAGCATGGAGGAGAAGGGAAGTTCAACAGACGCAGGATCGATCAAGGACCTCTCAGAAGCAGCCGCAACGGGCTTTGTAGGTGAATGGTGCAGATTTTTGAGTGTGTCCTTGTCTCATGCACTCTTAGCTGGGTCCGAGACGGTAGGTGACGGTTTTCGCGGGCTCCCTTTCCTATTATTAACCACACAGAGGACAGTCAAAGTCTCTCATTTTATCGTTCTTGCTCATGATGGTGGTGAACCCTAAAGCCCAGGAGAGGGCGCAAGCCCAGATCGACGCGGTGGTGGGTGGGAACAGGCTGCCGTTGATCGAAGATCGACCAATGTTACCTTACATCGACGCTATTCTTCGGGAGACGCTCAGGTATAGCTCCATCGCCCCTTTGTGTAAGTGCTGTCCATATGCATTTGTTCCTTGGCGGTTGATTTATTTATCGATCAGCAATCCCACACGCTGTTGTGGACGATGACGTCTATGCCGGATTTCACATCCCGAAGGGTGGGTGACCCACATTCCGCAGAATCTCTATGTGTTCATGATCATACGTACTCGCAGGAGCTATGGTCATATCCAACCTTTGGTCAGCCTCCTCCATCCCTCTGCAATCCGACCGATGCTGAACGACCCCGTTCTCGTTTTGCCAGGTCAATGAGTCACAATGAATCCAAGTACCCAAATCCTCATGAGTTCATGCCCGAGCGCTTCCTCAGGGACGACGACACACTCAATCCTGATGACGTCGAAAGAGTCGCATTTGGATTCGGTCGGCGCATTTGCGTCGGGAGGCACTTTGCCGACACGTCCGCGTGGTCTGTGATCGCCAACATATTGGCCACGTTCAAGATCGAGAAGGCCAGGGACGAGCATGGGGTAGAAATTCCCGTAGAACCGAAATTCACCCACGGCATTACGATGTAAGTAAACGCAACTCGAGGTGTTTCCTGTGCTGGGTGTGTGCTGCTGATCCCAATTTTGCCGTACGGTTGTAGACAGCCGCTTCCGTTCCGGTGCAATATCGTACCTAGGATACCGGGGATGGATGCGGCGAAGCTGGAAGAGCTCATCGAGGCGAGCACTACCCAGGATAACATTGTCTACCCCCTCCGCTAGGAAACCGAGTCTAGTTCTATGTCTACGTCGTTTTTGTGTACACCTGGGCCATACAGTACGTGGGTGTTTGTAGCCGAATCGACTCGGAGAACTAATGGAGACCGCCGATACGATCATCCTGACTTCGGTGAGAAGGCCGCGTTATCAAAAGAACACATTTAAACGCTGTGAGATGATACGAACTCGAAGAATGATAGATGTAGGAGCATCTAAACTCGTGAATCAAACGTGGTATGCATTCAATCACCTGCATCAATGCCTCCCGTCTTCAGTCGTCGTGCTACAACAACACATCCATGCCGGTAACTTGAACGCAATCGAAACTCTAGCGTCGCCTGCTTCTTTCTGATGTACCTCACTGTGAGTCCGACAATATAAGTTGAAGGCGTGAATGCGCACCGTGACCTGGATCCCCGTCGCACCCGAGAGTTGAGATGCATCATTCACTTGCTGCACCTAATAGAAAGTGAGCTGTCACGACGTGATCTATCGCCGCGAGAAATACATACAGGACCGGCTGCCTGTGGATCTGAATGACCTTGTCCGCCACTGGAGGCCGCCTTGTTCGAATGGCCCGCTCTAGTAGTTTTGGCTTTCATTTTACGCTGTGACGCAGGATAAGCAGCGGCGCCAAGAAAAAGCTAAATGATCAACGAACCTGTTTGACCGGTCTTTGTTCCAAGAGGGCTGGATTTATGGGTACTGCGACCGATCGCTGAGATGATTTGTCAGACATAGTGCACACGTTTTGTTGAGGAAGAGAACACTCACCGGCGCACGTCGATCTTCAGCCATTCTGGAAGGTCCCGCGTTTGTAGGATTCTCTCTTGTCTGTGACCTGGAACGAGATCGGGGATTCGCAGGTCGACCGGGCTCTCTGGAAGGGCGGTCTGGCTGACGTGAACCCTGGTTCTTCTCACTCCTCTTCGTCACTGTCTGCAGCCACCTTTTGACCGCCGAGATACCTCTAGATGACTCGGCAGTATCACGATGTTTCTCTGGACATGCCTCGGGAGGAGACGCCACGGGCAAAGCAGCTGGTAACTGTGATACGACCTGCGATGAGCCTGGCGACATTACCTCGACCTCACGAATATTGGCAGAGGAAGCCGGGGACGGTGGCTCCAGCGACGTCAACACGAAAGCAGTGGGACAGTGAAATCAGCACAGACCTCATCATAGTCAAATAGAGGTCCAGGTGCAGTAGTCGGCACCTCTACCTATGTCGTCATGAAAACCAACATCAAAAAGGAAAGGCTGAAAGTCCTACTTACCTCGAGCGGATCATTACTGTCTTCGTCGTGGTTCTCCGATTTTGGCGGACTTGGCGTTGCGGGCTGTTCCTTGGGTAGGAATGCGGGGTGAGTATGATTCCTTCAGTGATGCGGTGACGAGCTCCTACCTTGTTGTCGTTGACACCCGACGTCGAGGGCTGCCCGTCTTCTTGTTGCTCTGGCCCATCTTTAGGTGTTTCCGGGCCATGATCTTGAATAGGTGCCTAAAATGGGGGAGAGACAATATGTAACTCGTCGGAGAAGCCAGCATTCACAGACGCTTACGCTGTGGAATGGACCATACGAGTCTGGAAGGATGTCACCGAGAGTACGAATCCTGATTTTCCCGTCATATCCTCCAGTTGCAACATAGCTGCAATCTTCAGAGAGAGCAATTGACCGTATCTTTGGACCGTTCTCGACAATGGCTGGGCCGATTTGAGCAAGTGTTGTAGTGTCCCAGAATGAGATGGAGCTTGATGCAAAGGTAGCAAGAAACTTCTCATTGGCGGCTAGAGCGATCGACGGCAATTCACCCAGCGACTCGGAATTGTGAACCTGGGATTCAGCCAGTAGAGACCCGGTGGACACATCAAAGGCCTTGATTTGATGAATACCAGACACAGCAAAAATTTGCTGCCCATTTTTCAGCCATGCGAGGGGGACCGCTGGTAACCAGTTGGGCATAGTAGCCTTGACGGCGATGAGCTGGTCACCATTGCGACTGTCGAGGACGCAGATAAAGTGATCCTTGACCATAATGGCCATGCGTTCGCCATTTGGTGAGAATTTGACTCCTGCGATAGAACCGTCATATTGGAGCGGGCCAACCAATCTCTTGCCCGTCTTGATGTTCCAGATATTCACTTTCTTGTCCTTGCTTCCAGTACCAGTGGCAAACCTGGTTGAATCGGGTGAGGTGTCCACTGCACCCACAAACGTTTTGCCCTCCACCTCGATGGTCTTTTTCTGGGTTTTTGCGTCCCATACACTTGCCCCTTTCGAAGTCCCACACACAAACCATTTCTGATCCCTCGACACAGAAATGGCTTTCAAGTCCATTCCTGGGAGTTGCTTTCCCACTTCTTGACCGTCTGTGACTCGCCATCGTCGAAGACCATCCGGATTCCCACTCAATAAATGCTTTCCATCAGGGTGGAAAACAACTGCCCGCACCCCATCAGAGAGACCAGTATCAAGGACAATTGTTGGGTCTTACTGAATTGTTAACATCATACAATCACTCCCGAGGACTGTTACGCACTGTTCTTTGTTGACGACATATCCTTCGCAATGATGCACGCTTGTAGGTTTCGCAGTGTCAAGAATCAAAGTATTGAGGTCGACTTGCAGTGGTACGCAGAGACTTCGGCTCCGTAAACACGATTCTGGCCTGCTTACTCCAGGCGCCTCGTGTCGTCGGCGCTTATTATTATTCGGATGCCAGCTAGGGTAACCCCCAGGTATCAATGAACATCAGTGAGACCTTCATTGAAAGTGGTCCGAAACGATAGCAGCGTCGTACCGCCTAGTCTTTTTTTCTTTCTTTTTTTGATCTCCTGCATTACGCACGAGCACGCGCACATGGGTGCTACACCAGCACCTTCGAGGCCGAGTTCACTATCATTTCATGGGCGAATGATGACGACTTTTACGACGTTCATACCATTTGACGACAGCGCGAGACCTGCTCTAATTGACCCATCTGCCCTTAGCCTCCCTCGCCGACTGGTACAACTTGTTCATCGTGATCACAAACAATACTGACTGTCCTACCGCAAGCTGCGCGGCCGATCCTGACCCGAGCTGTCTGGACCGATTGGTGCGAGCAATTCCTACATCAGATCAATTAACCGTGGTACTCAGTCCCAGCGTAGTATCGCCGTCAACGTTTCAACCCCGGTCCTGCGTCATGCCCTGATGGCGGATGTGTCGATAGCTTGGTCGTCCTCCAGTCACAACTTCTTGTGCGTGAGGAGAGTCGAGGATTTCTGGAGGTCGCAAATCTAGGTGGAGTTCGGGCTTGTTGTCGTCTTCACATTGCTCACTTGCAGCACTCGTGACCATGGCACGGTGCACCCAGGGGGGTATAAACACTGTCGGCCGATTTGTGGTTTGAACCATGGTTTCGAAATCTGTTTAGGAAACGGTGCATATTCGGCCGATATTCGGCCGGTCACGGTATTCCCATGGCAATTCCTTACCACCGATCACCCAGTCCCACTGAGTAGATATGGTCGAAACGCAGGTATCAAAAGAACTCATACGAACGCTGTGAGATGACACGAACTCGAAGAATGGTAGATGTAGGAGCATCTAAACTCGTGAATCAAACGTGGTATGCATTCAACCACCTGCATCAATGCCTCCCGTCTTCAGTCGTCGTGCTACAACAGCACATCCATGCTGGTAACTCGAACGCGATCGAAACTCTTGCATTACCTGCTGCTTGCTAATGGATTCCACTGTGAGTCTAAAAATATACGTTGAAGGAGTGAACGCGCACCGTGACTTGGATCCCCGTCGCGCCCGGGGGTTGAGGTACACCATTCACTTGCTGCACCTAATAGAAAGTGAGCTGTCACGACGTGATCTATCGCCGCGAGAAATACATACAGGACCGGCTGCCTGTGGATCTGAATGACCTTGTCCACCACTGGAGGCCGCCTTGTTCGAATGGCCCGCTCTAGCAGTTTTGGCTTTCGTTTTACGCTGTGACGCAGGATAAGCAGTGGCGCCAAGAAAAAGCTAAATGATCAACGAACCTGTTTGACCGGTCTTTGTTCCAAGAGGGCTGGATTTATGGGTACTGCGACCGATCGCTGAGATGATTTGTCAGACATAGTGCACACATTTTGTTGAGGAAGAGAACACTCACCGGCGCACGTCGATCTTCAGCCATTCTGGAAGGTCCCATGATTGTAGGATTCTCCCTTGTCTGTGACCTGGAACGGGATCGGGGATTCGCAGGTCGACCGGGCTCTCTGGAAGGGCGGTCTGGCTGACGTGAGCCTTGGCTCTTGTCACGCCTCTTGCTCACCGTCCGCAGCCACCTTTTAACCATCGGAATCCCCCCAGATAACGCAGCAGTACCATGACGTTTCTCTGGACATGTCTCGGCGGGCACGGCAGCTGGTAACTGCGGCGAGCCTGGCGACATTACCTCGACATCATGGATATTTGCAGAGGAAGCCGGGGATGGTGGCTCCAGTGACGTCAACACAAAAGCGGGGCTCCAGTGAAATCAGCACAAACCTCATCATAGTCAAATAGGGGTTGAGGCGCAGTAGTCGGCACCACCTTGCGTCGTCATGAAAACCAACGTCAAAAAGGGAAGGTGGAAAGTCCCACTTACCTCGAGCAGATCGTTACTCCCTTCGCCGTGGTTCTCCGACTTTGGCGGACTTGGCGTTGCGGGTTGTTCCTTGTAGGAATGTGGGGTGAGTGTGATTCCTTCGGTGACGCGGTGACGAGCTCCTACCTTGTTGTCATTGACATCCGACATCGAGGGCTGCTCGTCCTGTTGTTGCTCTGCATCTTTAGGTGTTTCCAAGTCATGTTCTTGAGTAGGTGCCTAAAATGGGGGAAATACAGTATGTAACTTGTCCGAGAAGCCGGCGTTGTGAATGCACAAATACTTGCATGGAATGGACCATACGAGTCTGGAAGGATGTCGCTGAGATTACGGATACTGATTTTCCCGTCATATCCTCCAGTTGCAACATAGCTGCAATCTGCAAAGAGGGCAATTGAACGTATCCCTGAACCCTCCTCGATGGCTGAGCTGATTGGAGCAAGTGTTGAAGTGTCCCAGAATGAGATGGACCTTGATGCATAGGTAGCAAGGAACTTCCCATTGGCAGCTAGAGCAATAGACGCGACATCGTCATCCGAATTGTCAACCTGCAATTCAGCCAGTTGTGACCCAGTCGACACATCAAAAGCCTTAATTTTATGGTCACCGGGTGCGGCAAAAATTTGCTCGTTATTTAACCATGCGAGGGGTGTCATTGGATCCTTGATGGACATACTAGCGTTGATGGTGATGAGCTGGTCACCATTGTCACTGTCATGGATGTGGATAGAGTGACGCCAGGCCGCAAGGGCGATACGTTCGCCATTTGGCGAGAATTTGACTCCTGCGACGTAACTGCCATGCTGGAGCGGGCCAACTAATCTCTTGCCGGTCTTGATATCCCAGATATTTGCTTTCTTGTCAGGGTGTCCAGTACCGGTGGCAAACCTGGTCGACTCAGGTGAGATGTCCACTGCACCCACATAATTTGAGCGCTCCACCCGGATGATCTTTTCCTGTGTTTTTGCGTCCCATACGCTTGCCCCCTCCGAAGTCCCACACACGAACCACTTCTGATCCCTCGACACAGAAATGGCTTTCAAGTCCATTCCCAGTTGTTTTCCCACTTCTTGCCCGTCTGCGACTCGCCATCGTCGAAGACCATCCGGATTCCCACTTAATAAATGCTTTCCATCAGGGTGGAAAACAACTGCCCACACTCCATCAGAGAGACCGGTATCGAGCACTATTGTTTGGTCTTACTAAATTGTCAGCGTCATGCAGTCACTCCCGAGGACTGTTACGCACTGTTCTCTGCTGACGACATCCTTCGCAATGATGCACGCTTGTAGGTTTCGCAGTGTTAAGAACCAAAGTATTGAGGTCGACTTGTGGTACGCTCGGCTCCGTAAACATAATTCCTTTCGTGTCCTCGGCGCTTATTCTTATTTGGACGCCAGCTACTAGGTAACCCCCGTTAGGATGAACAGGGTATCAATGAACATTGATGAGACCTTACTTCATTCAAAGTGATCTTGCCCTGGCATATTACTCTCCGAATAGCGGTCTCGTGCGGCCTAGTCTTTTTTCTTTCATTGATCTCCTACATCACACACGAACATGCGCACATGGGTGCCACATCACCCCATTGGTTGAGCTCACTATCATTTCATGGGCGAATGATGTCGACTTTTACGACCATTCGTACTATGGGATGACCGTGCGAGACCTGCTCTAATTGACCCACCTACCCTTCGCCTCTCTCGTCGATTGATACAACTGCCTATGAGTGTGGAGAGAGTCAGGGATTTCTGGAGGTTGCAAATCTAGATGAAATTCGGACTCGTCGTCGTCTTTGGACCGCTTGCTTGCAGCACTCGCCGTGACACTGGCGTCCAAGGGGGGTATAAACACTGTTGGCCGATTTGTCCCACTCATAGTTTGAACCATGGTTCTGAAATCCGTTCAGGAAACGGTGCATATTCGGTCGGTCTCGGTATTCTCATGGCATTTCCTTGCCACCGTTCACCCAGTCCCGTTGAATTGATAGATTCGAGCAAGCTCAGCCACGGATGCATGTATCAAAGAACTGATCGGAATGTCGCATGAAATGAACTCAAAGAACGGAATAGTAACTATCTAAACTCGTGAATCAAACGTGGTATTACATCCGATCACCTGCATCAATGGGGCCCGTCTTCAGTACCTGTGCTACAACAGCACATCCATGCCGGTAACTTGAACGCAATCGAAACTCTAGCGTCACCTGCTTCTTTCTGATGTACCTTACTGTGAGTTCGACAATATAAGTTGAAGGAGTGAATGCGCACCGTGACCTGGATCCCTGTCGTGCCCGAGGGCTGAGATGCATGGTTCCCTTTCTGCACCTAATAGAAAGTGAGCTGTCACGACGTGATCTATCATTCCGAGAAAACGCACAGAGTTGGCTATCTGTGGATCTACATGACTTTGTCCGCTGCTGGAGATGTCCTGGTTCGGATAGCTCGCTTCAGCAGCCTTGGTATCCGTTTTAGACTGTAACGCAGGATAAACAGCGGTGCAGACGAACAATCAACGAACCCGTCTTACCGGTTCTTGTTCCACGAGGTCTTCGTCTATGGGTACTGCGACCGATCGCTGAGACGGTTCGTCAGATACATTACACACTGTTTACCGAAGAAGAGAACACTCACCAGCTTACGTTGAGCCATAGCCGTTCTGGAAGGTCGCACATTTGTAGTATTCTCTCTCGCCTGTAACCTGGAACGAGATCGGGGATTTGTAGGTCGACCAGGATGTTTGGAAATGTGATCTGGCTGTTCTTGGTTCTTCTCACTCCTCTTCGTCACTGTCTGCAGCCACTTTTTGACCGCAGCGATGCCTCTAGACGACTCGGTATCACGATGTTTCTCTGGACATGCTTCGGGAGGAGATGTTATGGGGAGGGCAGGTGGTAACCGTGATACGACCTGCGACGAGCCTGGCGACATTACCTCGACCTCGCGAATATTGGCAGAGGATGCCGGGGACGGCGGCTCCAGCGACGTCAACACGAAAGCGAGGGGACAGTGAAACGAGCACAGACCTCATCATAGTCAAATAGAGGTCCAGGAGCAGTAGTTGGCACCTCTATCTTATGTCGTCATGAAAACCAACATAAAAAGGAAAGGCTGAAAGTCCTACTTACTTCGAGCGGATCATTACTGCCTTCGTCATGGTTCCCCGACTTTGGCGGACTTGGCGTTGCGGGTTGTTCCTTGTGTAGGAATGCGGGGTGAGTGCCATGATTCCTTCCGTGATGCGGTGACGACCTCATACCTTGTTGTCGTACACACCCGACGTCGAGGGCTGCTCGTCTTGTTGTTGCTCTGGCCCATCTTTAGGTGTCTCCAGGCCATGTTCTTGAATGGGTGACTAAAATGGGGGAGAGACAATATGTAACTCGTCGGCAAGCCCGTTGGAGAAGCCAGCATTCGCAGATGCTTACATGGAACGGACCATACGAGTCTGGAAGGATGTCACTGAGATTACGAATCCTTATTTTCCCATCCACTCCCCCAGTTGCAACGTAGCTGCAATCTCCAGAGAGGGCAATTGAATATATCCCTGAACTGTCCTCGATGGCTGGGCCGATTGGAGCAAGTGTTGAGGTGTCCCAGAATGAGATGAAGCTTGATGCATAGGTAGCAAGGAACTTCCCATTGGCAGCTAGAGCAATAGATGCGATATTGTCACCCGAATTGTCAACCTTCAATTCAGCCAGTTGTGATCCAGTCGACACATCAAAAGCCTTGATTTTATGGTCACCAGATGCAGCAAAAATTTGCTCGTTATTTAACCATGCAAGGGGAGTCATTGGCACCACAATGGGTATATCAACCTCCATGGCAATCAGCTGGTCACCGTTGCGACTGTCATGGATGCAGATAGACCCTCCCACCGAGACAGTGGCAATGTGCTGGCCATTTGGAGAGAATTTGACTCCTGCGACGTAACTGCCATGTTGGAGCGGGCCAACCAATCTCTCCCCCGTCTTGATATCCCAGATATTTGCTTTCTTGTCAGGGTGTCCAGTACCGGTGGCAAACCTGGTCGACTCAGGTGAGATGTCCACTGCACCCACATAATTTGAGCCCTCCACATCGATGATCTTTTCCTGTGTTTTTGCGTCCCATACGCTTGCCCCCTCCGAAGTCCCACACACGAACCACTTCTGATCCCCAGACACAGAAATGGCTTTCAAGTCCATTCCCAGTTGTTTTCCCACTTCTTGCCCGTCTGCGACTCGCCATCGTCGAAGACCATCCGGATTCCCACTTAATAAATGCTTTTCATCAGGGTGGAAAACAACTGCCCACACTCCATCAGAACGACCGGTATCAAGCACCATTGTTTGGTCTTACTGAATTGTCAGCATCATGCAATCACTCCCGACTGCTACGCACTGTTTTTTGTTGACGACATCCTTCGCAATGGTGCACGCTTGTAGGTTTCGCCGTGTCAAGAATCAAAGTATTGAGGTCGACTTGTGGTACGCAGAGAGTTCGGTTCCGTAAACACGAGTCCTGTCCCTCCGTATGGGCGTGTTTACTCCAGGCGCCTCGTGTCCTCGGCGCTCATTCTTATTCGGATGCCAGCTAGGTAACCCCTGACGAGGGCCCATCAATGAACACTGGTGAGACCTTACTTCATTGAAAGTGGTCTTACCTGGCAGATTGCTTTCCGAATAGCGGCGTCGCACGGCCTAGTCTGTTTCTTTCCCCGATCTCCTGCATCACGCGCGATCATGCGCACATGGGCGTCACGATAGCCTCGTTGGTCGAGTTCACCATCACTTTACAGGCGAATGGTGCCAACTTTTAAGACCGTTCGTACTATTGGATGACTATGCGAGACCTGTTCTGATTGTCTTTCGTGCTCTCAGTCTCCCTCGTTGATGGATACAACTTACCCACCGTGATCACGAACAACGTTGCTTCTCCTAGGCTCTAGCGCGGATAGTGCTGCCCGAACTGTTCGTACCGACTGGTATGATCATGTCGTTTTTTCTTCTTCTTTTGTGCGTACCTGCCATACAGCGTTGGCATGTCTGTAGCAGAATTGAGAGACCGCCGATATGATCGTCTTGCCAACTTCGTTTGTGCTCTGGCATTTCCGCAGTCTCTGTCGATATGTGACAAGGAATTGATTGCAGATACGTGCATCTGGGATATCTCAGGTACTCGACACTTCTCCAAACGATGAATGAAACGCTCCACGCCAAACTTGAGATGAAGGGGGGAAATTACCCACTCTTGACGCGTAAGTAATCGATCAAGTATCTGAGCTTCGATGAGTCTATCATGTCCTTCCGCTGCCAGCCTAGAACCACTCGAGCCCTTTCCAGTTTTACCTAGTGGTGCCTAACTTACTTAGACTAGTGGCAGCAGTCTAGGCCCGGTTCCTAGGTCTTAGCCTCGTCTGGGGCTCGTAGGCTCTGACTCATGTTACTGCCATTCAAAGCCGGCCGCGTTCGTGCCACCCATCCGCTCCCTAGGCTACCCTTCCGTTTTCCTGCCATTCCAACCTACCACCAGAAATGCTCGTATACGCCCGTCCGAGAGCCCTCTGTTGACTAGGTGGGTCCCCAAAGCAGTCCATAACATGTCGTGTTATATAGTTATGGCTTCCACAGATGATTCGAAATCCCACCATCAATGACGACGGGCACGCGTCTGATTCAGACTATGTCTATCGAACGTGTCGCTCGAAGAAAAAAGGATCTGGTCGGCACCACATACATGTCTTGGGGCAGAGAGGGGACACCTTTTGAGAACAACGATCGTGTGGTCCAGGATCCGGTTCGCCAGTAGAAAGTTGGCCCGCACACGAGGGGGCAAACGAATCACCGTAAAGATCCATTTACATGCACAACCCGCTCAAGTGCACTTTGGAGTACCTAGGATGCCGAGGATGGATGCGGAAAGGGCTGGGATACAAGGCCGATCGAGCCTGAGGCCTGAGGGCCACTTCCCCTGATAGCTTCTGGCTTTGAACCGTGGGCACCTCCTCTCCCCTTCGTTTGGGAGATCATGGAACTCATCATGTCCTTTACGGGCCTCACCGAAACGCTTCCACTTCTCAGCCAGTCAATAGTTCAATACCCAATCGACAAATTTCCTGCACGCACGCACGCACGTGAATCTTGACGGCATAGCGGAAAGCACCCTCCCTTTGCACACGACTGCAGCACATGTTCGCTCCCCATCGACCCATTCGCGCTCTGATCCGACATGGGCAAGGAAAGGTTTAGAACAGAGACAGAAGCAAACACAGAAGTTCGAGCTACCTTGGTCGAAATCAGCCTCCGCTGGTACCTCAGATCTCCCGGCTACTCCCGAGTCGATCCGGCTAGCCTCGAACGTACTTATCTTGGAGTGCCATTCCGATCTTATTCATTCTTTCGTTCGACGTCCCCAAGCTCAACATGCCCGTGATGCGTTCCACGTTCCACGTTCAACAAAGCTACACGTGCATGTCGCCCCGTTTAGGTTCCTTGATCAGGTTGAGTGAGGCGCGGAAGCACAGTGCTAATATTGTTGTTGTAGCGAACAGCATTTCTGAAGGATTTCAAAATGGCGACACAAGTCTATCATTCATCGTTCATCAATTGTCTTGCCTCGATGAATGGACTGGATTTGTTCTCTTCTTTCGTATCAAGGTTTTGCCCTGTGGCGTCCATTCCTTCTTCGTATTCACACTTTAATACTTTACTGTATAACCGTTCCCCGAGTCAATTATGCTACAAGGCGTGCCGGCCCGGTTTGGTTTGGGACCCTGCAGCCAAGAGGCATGCAATGAATCTAAGTACCTTGAACCGACGGGGCCACAGGTGATGATCGCGACCCCAAGCGTCGTTGTCCCTTCGCCCCATCATCTTCTGATCGATGGTCAAACCAGTCAGACTCATTTCATGGATGGGAACCCAATCCACCACGCACGCGAGTCAGAAGCACGAGGAGGACAAGCAATGGATCGATTGGTCGAAAAAGTCGTCTCACAAGATACCAAGGTAAAAGGACAACGGACGACTCTCTCCAGAACCACCAACAGTTTGATCCCGATCCTTGCTCATCCCTCAACAACCACCACAACGACTCAACCACACACCACTGAATCATCCGACCCACGAAGACGAACCGTCAACCTTGCACGCGATACACCACCTCGGCTCACAGCACAGCAGATGGGGGGGAATATGGAGAGGGGGGAGAGGAGGGAGAGGGGGAGGTGAAGAAAAAAAAGATGTCACGTCCAGACTAGGAGCGAAAGAGAAAAAAGAGTAACCTACAATATATAAGAGTGGGTTGGGAACACATACACACAATGGGGAGAGGGGCGATGGAATGGCCAGAAGCTGTAGCGTATGACCCCAACGATGGAGGAAGAGACCGAGAAAGCAAAAAAAAGAATGGACTCCCCCTCTGAAAGTGACAACGATGGCGATTTGGACGATGATGACAAGACCGAGAATGGTGAAACGACGTGGTTCAGTTACCGGCGGACTGCAAGTCGGATGACAACTCCTCCCCCTCCTCCTCCCGCTACCACTACCCAACCCTACACAGGCACCAGACGAGAAACACTTCATCGGCTAACAGGAGTTCCCCGATATGCGGCTTGATTGGCGTACCCACCACGCGAGGGAGCATGGGGTTGTACTGGTCCATTGTTCT
Organism: Rubroboletus satanas; assembly: GCA_038090635.1. Taxonomy (NCBI): domain Eukaryota; kingdom Fungi; phylum Basidiomycota; class Agaricomycetes; order Boletales; family Boletaceae; genus Rubroboletus; species Rubroboletus satanas. Next base: position 18,175 of record JBBPNB010000151.1, read on the forward strand.
GCCTCCCGTTCTGAGCCGGCTGGCCCTGCTGGACAGGTGCTTGCTGTCGTGCTTGCGTTGGCGGCTGTAGCTGAGGTTGCGGTGGAGCGAGCGACTTTTGCGGAGCAGGCGTTGGTTCTTCGGCCACAGTGGGTGCGACATACAATCCCTTGTCAATGATTTGGGGAATAGGTTGTATCTCCGTCCCAAGCTCTTGCTCGATGCGGTATAGGTTGAATCGGTCCTCGTATGTGACAAGGTTGATGGCGAGACCCAAGTGTCCGAAACGACCCGATCGTCCAATACGGTGAAGGTACGTTTCGGAGTTTTTGGGAAAGTCAAAATTGATGACGACGTTTACGGCTTGGATATCAATGCCTCGCGTGAGAAGGTCCGAACAAACGAGGTTCCTACATACGCCGTTGCGGAAATCGTGGAATACGCGGTTACGATGCGATTGCAGCATTTTCGCGTGCGAATAGAAACAGGAGTAGCCAAGCTCCGTGACCTTCTTGGCCAACAGCTCGACACGATTAGTGGAGTTACAAAAGATGATCGATTGGTTAATTTGCAGCTACAAGGCCGTGAGCGAGGCGGACGTATAGAGTACGAAGCGGACACACCTTGGAGAATAACGTATTTAGGCAATGCACTTTCTGCCGCTCTTCGACGTAAGCGTAATATTGCGTGACACCACGCAGGGTGAGTTCCTCCATGAGGTTTATTTCGTACGGAGACTTCATATGTTTATCCTACACGCGCCTGTAAGACAACGGTCGGAAGAAAAAAATAGAACGGACACGCACTTTGAAATCCTTTACAATAAGCGGGAAGGTTGCACTGAAGAGCATGACCTGGCGGTCAGTAGGGAGGAAAGAGAGTAATTGCTCCATGACAGGCGTGAATTCGGGGGAGAGAAGCTTGTCCGCTTCGTCCATGACGAAAACAGGACACTCGCTGAGATCGGCGACACTCTTGCCAGCCAAGTCGAGAATACGGCCAGGAGTGCCGACAAGTACATGAACTGTCTCTGACAAGCGCATGATGTCGTCTTTGAGGGTTGTACCTCCGGTGGTCACCATGACTGAGACCCCCATGTGTTTTCCAAGGATTTTACAAACTTGGGAGGTCTGGAGAGCGAGTTCACGGGTGGGGACGAGTAGGAGTGCTTGGATCTTGTTCTTGTTGACGTCGATTTGTTGCAGGGAGGGTATGACAAAAGCAGCAGTTTTTCCGGTACCATTCTTTGCACGAGCAAGAATATCACGTTTGGTGAGGGCAATGGGAATGGCTTCTTCTTGTATTGGGGAGGGTTTTTCGAAACCTGCTTCAAATATACCCATGAGGAGTTCGCGGCGGAGGAACATGTCTTCAAATTCGGTGCCCTTGGTGGCAGTTACATCTTCTGTTTGCGGCCGTAGGTCTTTTGGTGGGGGGCGGAGGCCATTCCTCCAGGAAGCGTCGTTGTGGTTGGAAGGGCTATCAAAGGACGGAACGATGTGAGACATGGAAGAAAAGTGGAAAAAGACAGCGACGCACGTGTTAGATGATGATGGCTTAGCTACTTGCGACATATCTGGATATTGTCAAGAGGGTACGGTAGCGTCAATACGGGGCGCCGAGCAACAGCGTGAGCTAGACAAATTGATCGCAACGACGCGTCAGGTACGATGGCAATACGATGGCTGGTTCAATTGTGGGCAGAGAGTGTCGCAAGGAGTTCGGAGATGATGTTGACGACAGCAAAGGTGTGTTGGACGGCTGTAACGTGCAGAGGTAGATCGAGGTCAGAGTTCAAAGAGCAGGGCGCCGACTCTATCAAATTCAAAGCACTCGGTTTTTCCCACAGTCCATCATGCCCGCTCACAAACCCTCTGCGATTCAGGCAGAGCGAAAATTTGTGAAACACGGTTCATTCACTTGATACATCCTGCGTTGGTTGTACTCTGAGGGCTAGTCCACACGGAGAAAAATGAGCGGTTGCGTATCGTCTGTACAGCTACGCATCATCATCATCATCAGACCGCCCAAAGGTATTTCCATGTCTTTTGACATCCTACGAGTCGACGGGTCGGGAACGATTGCAACCCCAGCATTTCAGAATTTACTCGGACGATCTTATCAACTGCTCAACAATCTAGGTGACGCCTAGAAGATAGGGAGGAAAGACGGGAGGAAAGGCGGCCATTCCTTCTCAACTGAGCTAAATCAGCCAATTCCAACCCCCGGGTTTGCGCCAACACCAATCGATCAAAACCAGTGCATCGTGGCGAACGTGAGTATCCACGACTCAACGTATCAAAAGAAAAACAGGGTCACGAACATCAGTGAACACTGAATGCGAGCGTGTGGGTGTAGTTCGGTCTTATCGCCTTCCTTCCTGCCCATCGCTGCGCCCGCTTGTCACTCTAATGCAGGAACGGAACACCGTCATCCTATCGTGGTCTGTTCTGACGATGCACCTACCCCTTGTCTGGCTTCCTGTGAAGGTCGAGTTGTCACCACCTTGGAATGACTGAGCACCACACACATCTATCCTGATCGGATATGAGATCAAGAGACTCCACCCAACGACTCGATGTGTTTACTCCGACTGAATCCGCGTCTGCTAGCCTTGCTTGCACTCTGGAAATCGTCATGGCATCACGTATCACATCTAAACTACAAAGGCGTAGTGCTTTGACTAGAACGAGCCTTTATCGCATCTTGGACGTTGAAGAGGGCTGACAGGCAAAGCAAATATTGAAAGGACATCGAAGAATAGTTCCAAGGTTTCGTTGGCACCACGCCGCATGTGACCGGTTGACCTTCCTCCGCGTCGGCTCCCGTGTGTCCCGTAAAGTTTCCAGGCTCCTGAATTATTCGTGTAAAGTCGTAATCAGTATAGTCTGCCCGATACACATCACCATCCCTCTTCGATTAGTCACAGACTTGTATCATTCGAGTTTCATTGCTCGACTACCTCGACATCACCCTCACAGATGGCGCCAGCACTCACATCAAGAGACGAGCTCTCAACTCGCATCCTCCCCCAGATGATGTTCTCCGAGGAATTAAATCCTCTAACACGGCCCCTATCCCCTCCCCCGCCGAACCTCACCCCCGCCGAATGCGCCACCTGGCGTTTCGCAACCCGAGGGAACGCGATCGGTAAGTAGCCACAGTACCCGCGAGGGTGCCGTGTTTCATCAAGGGCGAAAGAACAAAAATGATGGACTGATCGCTGACATCAACTGCCCCTCCCCCCTTGAACGTACCACACACCCGTACCTCCTTTGCAGTGACGGGCGGATGCGGGAATCTTGGGTTGGTCGTCGCGCGTGCGCTCCTCGAACACGGCACATCGGGCGTCTCACTCTGGGACGTCCACCCCGATAGCGCCGATCCCACGGTGCGGGAACTCGTTGCCAGCTTCCCTTCCGCCAAGATTGTCGTTAAAGCAGTCGACGTGAGGGATGAGCAGCGCGTTCGAGAGGCCGTCGCGCAGACCGTGTCCGAACTGGGCAGTGTCGATATGTTGTTGTGTTTCGCGGGCGTGGTGGCGTGTACGCATGCGCTCGAGCTCGGCCTCGACGAGTGGAAGCGAACGCTTGACATCAACACGACCGGGAGCTGGATCTGTGCGCAAGCTGTCGCCCAGTAAGTAGGTGATTCGCTGTTGCGCGATAATCGATTTTCAATGATTGATGACCGTGGTCTTTCTGGTCATCCCCCACTGACTCTGCACCCTGTCGTTCGTCTGTAGCGAGATGGTGAAGCAACAAACCGGTGGCAGCATCGTCTTCACAGCTTCGATCTCTGCACACAGCGTCAACTTCCCACAACCGCAAATGTCCTACAATGTTTCCAAAGGCGCACTTCTACAACTCAAAAATTCGCTCGCGGCTGAGTGGGCGCGATATGGTATCCGGGTGAATAGTATCAGCCCTGGGTACATGGACACGATTTTGAACCATGGATCGGGCCTCGAGGAGGCGAGACGTATATGGACCTCGAGGAATCCAATGGGTAGGATGGGTGATCCGGCGGAGCTGACGGGCGCGGTGGTGTTGCTGTGCAGTCGCGCGGGACGGTATATTAACGGTGCAGATATCATCATCGATGGTGAGCCAGAACGCGTCTCGGACTTTACGTGCTGTAGATTGTTCTGAACGCCTTCATGATATCCGCAGGGGGGGGATCCGTTTTCTAGATCCTGGGATAACGAGATACTAGACTAGAAAACATACTGCAAACAGAGCGAGGCGTTCCGTGACTTCCGATTGTGCCCGCCTTCCTGCACAAGACATGCTGAAGGGAAAGGGTGTACACCCCAGTGACTGAATCAGGCTGACGTTTTTAATCTATTGCGCCCTAAGTCCTCTTGGGCGAGAAGCACAGCCAATGTTTTAATGAATGGTCTGGATGCGCTCTGCAATTATGAAACTCCATCAGCATGACAACAGTGCAGAAAAAGTGCAACACAAGTCGTCTAGGTATTGCTTCCTCGAGCTTAACGCAGGAGCGTCCCTGAGGTTTCCTTTTTGTAGTGTTACATGTTGCTCGGAATGGTCAAAAGATACCACTTGTCTTGCTGGTGCTCATTTAAAGGCCTAGTTATTGGGAACTGGACATTCATTCTTGCGTCCGAAACAGTCTCTCCCCCTGAGATTCTAGGATAAGCCATTCGGCGGCCGCCGGAAGCGTCACCGACTATGACAGGACTGTGGCAGACACTTGCCAATGGAGTGTCAAATTTGCGCTTGGCAATGCGACTCGGACGCGCTTACCAAGTGCTGTCATGACCGGGTGTTCTGGTTGGTCCTTTTTAATGAAGGAGAGCAGGAAAAACCGCACTCGTTTCCCAAAAGGTCGTTAAAGATAAAGATGAGATGAGACGGAGTTTAAGTATTAGGAGAAAGGTCTGCCACCGTCACGTGAGGGGCCTCGACCTAAGGCCCAAGGTTCAAACGTTCATATCCGGTCGATCTGTCTGGAAACAACCCTCGACGTATGTCTCCATCGCCAATTTAAAAGGTCAGTTGTTTTTTTGTGTGCTGAAAAAAAGTCCTAAAAGTCTCGGGCAGACCCGCCGATCCGCCAAACGCTGCAATCGATAGCTCGGCCATAAACGCATCCATTTGCCGATCGGTTGTGCCTACCTATTGAACCCAATTTCGCGGAGATAAAGGTACCATGATCTCGGAGAAAATACTACTGATGGCCCATTCGTATTACCACACAATCTGGGAACGCGCCAGGGTTAAACGGTACTAGGTAATCGATGGAAGAATACTTTTGACGCTGACGCTCAATTTTCTTAAAAGTCAGGTGGGGTATTCCATGACGTTCACGTCTATTTTCTTGTGCTGATCCACGTCTCTAGTTCCGGGACCGACCATTTGCCTGCCAGTAGCAGCTTCCCCTTCAAAAAATCATACCCCATCGATCGAGCTTAGGCTTTTGTGCCTACAATTCACTCATTTTGATTCCACGCTCATTTTCAACACATTCTTTTCAAGGACGCCTCACGGACATGTTTACCCCTCCTCCCTCGCCGCTCCCTCCCATACGGCAAGCTTTGCCCAGCAAATTGGATACCAATGTTTTGGGCGTGATCCAAACAGGGCATCAACCTATAGAAGATACCCACAGTTCACTTCCAAAACAAAGGTTTCATCGCTCAATTCGATGGACCATCATCCTCTTTCCTCTTGCTCTCATACTGCTCGTTGCATCCACCCGTTTTCAGGCACACCCTGCTGTCTTTGACCTGCTTTCAATGGACAGCGATCATGAATGGACTGAATGGACGAAACTGGCGGATTGGTCAATTCACGAGCCACACAAGGCTGACAGCAACCGTTTGATCAAGAGATCTACTTCGGATCGTCGTGCAACAACCAATACAATGACGCCCGCCCCTACGGTTCCTGCAAGCCCAGTCCTACCCACACCATTCCCTCAACCTTTTGACACGACACTCTCCGCTAATTTCTCCACCACTTCTTGCTACGACTTTTTCTTGAACATGACAGAAGTGGATGCGTTCCGTTCTTGTCGCCCGTTTTCCTTGTTGATCACAGCATCCCACGCATTTTTAGAGGTGACTTTCCGTTTTCCTTCCGACTCTCGAGAAACGCTAATAATCCTTTTTGGTTTTGCCAAACAGGGTCAGAACGACATCAATTTGATGAACGCGGACGTATGGGGCACTTGCAACACGAATATTTCGCAGGTGCAGTGCGATGCCAACATGTCTTGGTTCGCATCGTCGCTGCAAACATCATGCCAAACGGACCTTGCGAACCAGGTAGTGACAGCCGTGGTGACTCTCAATGGTGACTATCACTTCGATCAAAACTCCGTTGCATTACCTGATTAACTCTTTGTGAATGTTTGCTGAATTGCAGCCCTGCACGCGTACGACTTGATGCGCAACGCCGCCTGTCAAGTGGATCCGGCGACGAATTCGTACTGCTATGTCGAGGCTGTTGCGAACTCCGATCCGTCAAGTTATTGGTTCTACCAATTGCCCCTCGGCCAACCGCTCGGACCGAACATCACGACGAGTGTGTGTAACGCGTGTACGTTGGGACTGATGGCGTCATATGCCTCAGCGCTCAATAGTACCAATGGGACGACCCTGGGGGGTCTTTCGCAGACGTACAACACTGCCGCGGAGACGCTGAACAATCTGTGTGGGTCGTCGTACGCCGAGAATCCACAGTTATCAAATTCGACCTCCTCGGCGTGGGTGAATGCGGGTGTACCGACGAAGGGTTCGCTAGTGGTGTTGGGTGTGCTTGTGCTGTTCGCAGGGGTGTTATGTGGGTGTTGATGGCGATGCTTTGATCTTGGACGGGTTCAGGGTCATTGTGGGATTTGAGCGGATGAGTGGTTGGAAGGAACCGCTGTATCGTGCAACGATTTTTATTTCCGTTTTGTTTGAGGTTTTTTTTAGGAATGTTTGATGTTGGTATCGGGCGGTCATCGCTTGCGTATTAGTTGGGTTTGCGTGTTCATTCTATTGACATTCTCTGTGTCTTCTTCACTACGCGCACGCCAATGTATAGCTGACTTTTTTACCCCTGTCATTTGTAGCTAGCTTTACTCGAGTTCACAATTGCAAGTTTAACTTGTTGATGTACATCAGAGTATGATATCCGTTTTATCGAACTTGGGCGACCATGATTGGGTGAAGCGGACTTGGGCTATGGTTATATTTGAATCCAATCGTCAGTGATCAATACCGTGTACTCTTCATCGCTCCACCATCTCGTTGGCATTGCGAGGTCCACGTCGACTATACGATGTCCAACACAACCTCAAACGACAGTGTCGTACATAGTACTGGTGGCATTGCCAAAAAGGGTAGGGAGTTAAATTACTACGTAACTGTTGGAGCCTCATCCACAGAGGTGATCCACTCCCCCTTAAAATCGACGAGCGGGCCCCGTCGAGACCTTGAATATCCCTGAAACGTAGAAGAACGTTGATCACGGCTATTGAAACAGTCGAGTACGCTTACGCGACACCCAAGGAACGTCGAGCGTATCCTCTATTCGTCTTGCATTGCAACCAGGCCGTTGTTGCCTTATCATGCCTCGTCTTCGTGTCCTTGCTGGTCCGACTGCACAAGATTTAGTGCCCATCACTGATATCGTCAATACGGGACAGGCGTATACGATTATCTCTGAGTATTTTGAGGGGAAGATTGCGATTTATGTCAAGAATTTCGTCGATCCAAACGGGAGACGGTTGACGAGCGAATATTTCGAAAGGGAGGATAGAAAAGGGATCACTTGGAGCATTCAGGTTCAAGGTATGCTCTGCAGCCAGTGTTCATGTCTGGTCGTCTCGCATCGTCTTCTGATATGTTCGCATAGGCCGGTTCTTGCAACCACATTCGGCGGATGATATCATGTTCGGCAATATCTTTGAGAAGCGGTTGAAGCTCCCTTGGGGCTCAGGGGCAGCACTTAAGTTCATGCAGTGAGTGTGTCCATTTTGTCAAGTGATACCAAACTCATTCAGAATGGTGTTCATAAAAACAAGGTTCATTGATCCTACATTGGAATACGACCTCACTTCTTCCAAGCCATGGGCACTATCACCCTTGATCGCAACGATGCCGCACTTTGCGCACGAACGGATTTGCAACCTAGATGGACTACCTCAGTCTGACATTCCCCCATTTCCTCCATCTGTTTCTATATCCGACGATACATCCCAGCTGTGGACTACCTCGACATGTTCTATCCGCCAACCTCTATCGTGCGATGTGACGCCACCCTCGTTCTCTCGTACCTCCTTCTCCACCTCGTGGTCGTCGAGTTCCGATACGTCACATGGTTCCACAATGTCGTCTTTGCGAGATAACGTTAACAACACGCTCAGGAGGTCCCTGGAGAAAGCGCACATACGATGGAAAGGGATCAAGCGCTATATGGATTTCCGGACGCCCGGCGAGCGCAGGTCATTCTTTGGCAGTGCACAACATCGCCAAGAGGTCGCTCTGGGACCGCAGGTCTGTGTATTTCCTGCATTTGACCTTATACGGTGGCTGGTGCACGCATGAGCAATGAACTGACGAGGCTTGTGGATTCAGGATCTCGTAACAACGGACTTTTGTTATGGCTACCTCGAGTTTAGCCCGACGTTGTCGCTGCGTCTGCCGGGTGGTATCTCTTTCGATCTGGTTAGGTATTGGGACAAACATCCGGTCAAATTTATCTGCTGTGAGCGCAAGAAAGCGTCTGCAGGTGAGGATGATGGGGAGCTGGTGGGAAAGGTTTTCTGGTGTGTTTCCTTCGAGGAGGGCGATGACGACGACGACGCGGAAGGGCGGGGTGAACGTCGTGAACCAGCGAGCGGACGGACGGACGGAACGGATGTAATCGAGAGGACTTTTTACTAGTTGATTAACTATAACTTAACTACGATGTGTTTGTACATCATGTAGTTGGTCCCGTAAGTTAGGGGCTATATACCCAATTTTGAATTGTTACGTTGTGTTTCTCGGGCTACCAAACGAGTCGTTTGGCAGACCCGTCACCTCCTGTTCTTGACTTTACACAACCTATTATGATTCAGATATGTCGTGCTGAGGACGGCGAGTCTTTTCAAGTGAGTCCTGCTCGTCACTGAACAATAGCGCTCGTTGAACGACGTCGTACTACTTAGGTCAGTGCTACCCTGCGAGACATAGAGAGGTGGGAGTGAGCGTTGGTTGTGAGCAAACCGGTTTGACTGGTCAATCACAGGAGAGGTAGTCTCGAGGCTCTCCTCCATCAAGAGATTGGCGTGGACCAAGATGCTATACTGGCGTACCTCTCGGACGGGACGCGCTTACGGACCGATAACGTGCGCGAACTCGTTGGTGCTCAAGACCAGGTGCGTGTAGCTGTCAGCTATGCCTCCCTCCCACGTGCTCCCAGTGTACTCGTGCTCATGCAAGGTTGATAGACGATTTACGTGTTCAACAAACACTATCTCGATATCGATTTTCCAGAGGTGCTCAGGGAGCTCCGTGTCGAGCCACCACTTCAACTTCTTACAGAGGGTACGCCCCTGTTTCCCGTTTCCCGCTTGCGCCTGATTCTATTCCATCAACTATGAGAACAGAAATCCTCTCTGCGACGCCGCCATACAAACCATCCCATCTCGCAGCCCAGTACCTCCGTAGCGCACACGCCTACCTCGACTACGTCACCCACACTCTCGCAACGCTCCATCGTCAACATGAAGCCGTCCGTATCGCATGCAGCAGTCTCGATCTCAACACACTCGACATTACGGACGTGTTTGACGGGATTGCCGTTACCGCCTCTCGGGACCTCGCGCGCCAAGCGTCCTTGCTCACGTTTGTCGACGCCGACTTGGAGATTGTCAACCGCGTAGATGTGCATGTCGAGTTCATGTCTCCGACGATGCGCAAGGCGATTGAAGGGGGTGAGAGACCTAGGATGCTGGGAACGTATGTGGCCAGGGACCGAATGAGGCTCGTGGCAGATGGGTGTGCACGAATACATAGTGAGTGAAACGCCTCGTCGGTGTGACAGAAAATAGGCAACGTCTCATTTCCATTTCGTGCTCAGACGATCTACGAACACAATTTGCCGAGTCTGAAAAGGCAGTGGGGAGGTTGACGGCGGGTGCGGAAGTGGTTCGGTCGACGGTGGTCAATATAAGGTAAGGTTGGATCTAGGTGTCGTGATGGAGCGTCATTGACATTCTGTTAGCATTATTGATGATGCGGAAGCTTCGGGGAGGAGGTTTCATGATACTCTGGACAAGGCGTCTGAAATCGCTGCGGCGCTGGAGAGTCCTGCAACGAACCACGATGCGCTTATGCAAGGTAACGTAGTGAGATGATCTATCGAGTACACCCTCATCCCCCCTTGGCAGAGCTCAAGCAGCTCGATGGCGTTCTCAGGCATGAGATCGAGGTGATGACGCGCGCCAAGGTACGTTGCAACGGACTATCAACAAGGGTCGTCAACACAGGCTAACGACCGCATCCAGAACGACTATACCGAACAATGCATCGGCGCACTGCGCCGTATCAGTGCCTTGAACGTGGATCTCGTTCAGCTGCCTACCGAACTGTCCCAATTGCAAAACAAATTTCGAACGAAAACTAATTTCTCACACATACAACGTCTACATACCATGCTGTACTCTTATGGCGCTACAGTGATCGAGATTGTACGCCGAAAGGAGTTTGGTGAGGGTCTGGAGCATGATTTATTCTCCCTGTTGCTCACCGCCGAAACAGCACGATTCTTTTATCAACGGGCACAATCCATTCTCGAAGTTATGGCAAAACTCTCGTGAGTGAGCGATCCTACTCGCTACGGCGTGAGATGACATTGCTCTTGCAGCACAAATGAGAAAAAACGTCGTCAAGTATACCGTGGAGAAGTACATGGGCAACTACCATTCGATACTCGGGGTATGGATGATCCCGTGCCCACCATCGATTTTTCGCCCTCTGGAGGCAAGGATGCAGCCTACTCGCTCGAGAGAGGAGACGTGGATGGTGAGTCCAATCAAATCCTACGTGCTTGCTAGAAAAAAAAGGGATCGTAATACCTTTGGGATAGCTTTTTTGCAGGTGGTGCACGATGTGGAGGAATACGCTCGAGCGAGTTCAAATTCAGCGGTTCTCAACTCTGTTCAGGAGACACGTTTTGCGCTCGAAAAACTCGTACAAAAAATGGACAACCTCGAAGCAGGCTTCGATCGTATAGCGGAACGTTCACGTAGGTTACTCGTCGCTTCTTTACTGATTGTCTTCTCATATGGATATCTGCAGTGCTTTCTGCATCTCGGTTATCAGCGTCTCGAAGGAAACGTACGTTTTATGTTTTTGTCATCACTACTTTTGTTTGCGTTGCTCACGACATCGTAGTTACAGAAGCAGATGAGATGGCTTTCCAAGAGCTCTCGGAACAACTTCATAATGGCGAAGAAGCCAGAGTTCATCTGGAACAAACTCTGCAAGAAGAACGGGCCAAATTCCAAGCAGAGACGTACCGACTGCACAAGGACGTTGAAAAAGCTGAGCTCGTCGCTCAATCGGAGCGCGAAAGAGCTGATGCGCTGGAACGCGAGCTCCATCAAGCCAAGGCTCAGATCGAGAGCGAAGTGTCCGTGCGCCGGATTCTTGAGCGTCGAAATGCAGAGCTGGCGCAAGACGTGGAGGGACAGCGCCGAGAACGTGCCAAGGCGCTGGGCGATGCGACGGAGCAAGCGAGGGTGGCGGATGCGCTTCGACAGGAGCTCGCTCAAGTGCGTTCGCAAGCGGAGGAGGTCAATGCGCTCGAAACCAAGAACGCGGCCAAGGTGAACCAGCTATTGGAAGAACAGACGGCCACGCTGCGGAATCTCGAAGAGGCGCGTTTGCGCGGGGAAGATTTGGAGAGTCAGATACGGACGGTAAGAGGGGAGAATGACGAGGTGTATCGGATGTTGAAAGAGTCGGATATGGAAAAGGATCGATTGCTGAGGGTACAGGCGACGGAGCACGATCGGATGCTCCGGGATCATATTGCCGAGGCGGACGGAGATCGCGCAGTGTTGGAGCATCAGTTCTCGGAACTAAGAGCGCAACTCGAGGACGCAAATCGTCAGCTAAAGGAGGCCCATGCGAACGTGGATCTGACGAATGCCGATGCAATGGGATTGCGGGAGGAGCTGCAACGCGTCGAGCACGAGCTGCGCGAAGCGAGGCATGCCGAGCGCTTGCTGCTAGAGGACGTGGCCGCCGGACGGGTCTCGCAGTGCGACTTTGAGCAGAGCTTGGAGAATAGCGGGCGATTGTTGGCAGAGATGCTCGACGCGGCGATCGCATTCCGAAATGCACATTCCAAGGCACTATCGATGGTGCGCGCCTATACGACCCATCCGAACGTGAAACAAGGTCAAAGCCAGAGCCAGAGCAGTCATTCACATCTAGTGGAGTTTGCGTTCTCCCCGCCCCCACCTCTGCGTCATGATGTGATCGCGGAAGAACCATCACCGATCGATCCGTCCGATCCTGTCGGTGCGTTGGAGCTCCTGCGAGCGTTTGACCACGACCACTTTTTGGACGCAGTCGCCAAAACGGGGACGGTCATTCGGAAATGGCAGAAGCAATGCAAAGAATACAGGGAGCGCGCCAAGGGCAAGATATCGTTTCGAAATTTCGCCAAGGGGGATCTGGCGCTCTTTCTGCCCACTCGAAATTCGGTGTCGAAACCCTGGGCGGCGTTTAACGGTGAGTGTCTCACCTTTTTTTTCGCCCGAGATCTATCTCATCATCTGCGCAGTGTCATTTCCCCATTATTTCCTTTTGGCAACGGGACATTTAGCGGAACAGTTGAAGACACGAGAATGGATAGTTGCTCGGATTACATCCATCACCGAGCGCATGGTCGACCAAAAGGTGAAGATTAGCAAGCGTTCTTCTTCCCGTATCTCATTTCATTCATTTTCGCAGGATCCGACTAGTAATCCGTATGGGTTGGGCAATGGCATCAAGTACTACATGCTAGAGGTCGAAGACTGGACGCAATCTACCCAAGCCAATAAGCGCAGACCCAATTTGAGAAAGGTCTCGGCAGTGTCAGATCCGGAGAATGAACGCAGGTCGATGTTGGTGACGCCAGAGCCACCCCCGATTCCTCTTCCTCCAGGACCGCCTCAAGCCGAGGTCGAAGACTCGTTCAGCATCACGCAATCGCCTACCTCGCATTTGTTTCCTTCGCGCCAGCGAGCAAACTCGACGCCTTCTGCCGGACCCTCGTCGCTCTCACGACTACTCGCCCAGGCATCTCCCGAACCATCTGAAGAGCCGACGTCAGTAGTTGTTCCGCCGTCCAAGGCTGAGGCGCCTATGCTTCCTAGCTCAGACCGCAAGCCCTCTCCCTCACCACAGCCACAGCCACCATCGTCGTCTTCATCGCTATCGCCCAAAGGGCCATCGGGTCCGTCACCGCCTCTGGTGCCTCCACTTGCAGGCTCCACTACGTCACAACCGCGTAGATCCTCGCCATTACGCCCAGGCTCGCGTGGGTCCCGGCTCTCGACGACGTCCAGGATATCCTCAGCACGACCACCTACATTGGCGACGGTCACGAGTTCCCCGGCTGCAGTGAAAGCCGCGGCAACGACAGCACTGACGGAACCCATGTTCTCCGCGGTCCCGTTCTCGTCTGAGCCTGTGTCGCTTGCTGGTCCGCCATCGCCATCAGAGTCGCTCTCGGATGGGATGTCGCAGTTCCTGCTGAACCGACGGCGGACGGGGTCGCACCACGTTGCGCGGGCGTCGCCTTTGGGATCGGGCCCAGGTGCACTGTCACAGACGCAGACGCAGACGCAGCCACAGCGTCCACCGCCAACAGCGTCGAGTACGCTAGCGACGTTTGCGAGTAACTGGGTCGTTCCATTTGGGAGGCGGAAGAAGACCGAAACGGCAGCTATTCCTGCGCCGGCATCCCCGTCGTTTACGGAAACCAGCACAGGCACGGGGAATGGACAAGCATATTTTGATGCCTCTTCGGGAAGTGCTCATAGCAAGAGCAGGGACGCGTCGACCAGCGAGTGGCCAAAACGATTATAAGTTGAACTTGTGCTGTGCGTTTGGGGGATGCTGGCGCTGGATCTTTTCGCTTGCCTGTGATGTCAGGTGCTGACTGGTCGGTACTGGATGCTGGATGCTATCGATAATTTGCTTTTCGTGCTCCCATTATGCTCTTTGTTACATAGATACACAGTCGTTTTGAGCAGTCTAGAGAGGAAATGATATTTTGCGACGCCGCAAGAGGGAATACCAGAAGAGACATCATATCGCAGAAGGCGTCCCGGGTCGTTGACCCCTCGGGTGGAGGGACAACGTGCTGTGTGGTGGAGACCCGTGACTTCATCTCTCTAGAGGATGGCATAGTCAGATGAGTGAATCATCAGATGTATTGTATGGAAAGCAGGACCACCGTGCTCACGTGACTACCTATAAACGTAGTCGCAACACCATGTTAGGGTGAACCCACCTGCGGGACCTCGCACACTCTAAATAATTCTGTAATGGCAACCAAAAATATACCATTGTTGTCAAGGGTTGTCAAAAACTGTCTACTGTACAGACACAGTAGATGAGAACACATGTGGTGTCAGACACTGAGGACACTTGCAGGGGGATAATTCAAAGCTGGGCCATTGGCAAAAGTAATTGCAGATGTGCTTGTTGGCGAAGAGCTTTACACCAGTTTCAAGGTTTCCCTCACCAAACAGGTCCTGTCCTGCACTGACACTCCTAGAGCAAGTGTATCATTAGTGCTGACAAAAGTGGGCCGTTTCTAGACAAATGACAAGCTTATGGGTGTTATGACGCTACCGCTCTCTAGGTGTGAGCCAAGATAGATAATCGTCAAAGAACTAGTAGCGAGCAATCAAAGAGATGCTCGAAGACTCAAGGAGAATACACCCAGAAAGCAGGTATATTGCGTAGAATTAGCTGGGGAGCTAAGTTCTATGCCAAGGGGTTTATATACATCAGAGGTCATGCTACGAGAGGAGAGGATCCCAAAAGGGGAATGGCCTCATGGCATCCTGCAGGCACGACAATGAGGAGGCCTCATGGCGAGGCTATGCATAGTGGAAATAAAGGAAGGCAGTGTCGGTCCTAAGAATAGGAAAGAAGTAGGACCGACCGTCTGGTAAGAATAAGGTTAGGTTTACACAGGAAAATACTGGAGAGATCTGAAGAGATCAACCAGGAAAGGAAACGGTGGTCCATAGAAGCGGAATGCCTGTCCACAAGGTTGAGAAAGAGAACGAAATAAAACGGTAACCGCGGAGTGTAGGATAAGGATTTAGGGAGTAGTGCCAGACCATTGGTTTGTAACAATAGCCCCGTTTTAAGGTGGGAGACACCATACTCCCGAGACTTCAGCTAGAAATCTCCAT